>JBANCY010000080.1:0-82439 GCA_037040045.1 Phorticella flavipennis
AATGACCTGAGCAGGAATCGAACCTACGTCTCTTTGTTTGGCAAACCAGTGCGCTATGCACTGGCCTACCGAGACCCCCACATATAAATATATTTATGCCAGTGCCAAAAATAAAACAGGCAAACCTCCTAAGTATTAAGTTAATTGTTTCATAACCTCAAATAATAGATATCCTCTTTTCCAGACAAGAGAAAACAAAGTGATAATTATAAATGTTCTGAAGAATTTGATCAAAGAATTTGCTTCGTTTGAAGATATTCAAAAGGAGCATTTCGGATATATAGAAATATCCGAAATAAATTTGTTTTCCGCGTATCTCCGAAAGATACTTCGGAAAAGATGGTTCGCTTCAAGCCCCGAAGCCATACACCATAGTCCAAATTTCTCTTCACATCCACGCCGCCGCCAAGGATTCCAAGCCTCCCAAAACAGATTTCAATAGTCGTCCAACATTCTACTTACTGTTTGTCCGCATGCGTCGCAGCAACTCGCTGATCATCCATGTGGCTGAGGCGGGACCAATCCAAGCCAATCCCTGAGCACCTGCCTCGATGAACACAGCATTGGCACGGCCGGAGCGTCGTTTGCTCTTCAACCGTTTGTGATTGTTGCCGGCGGCTGCTGTGGCTGCTGCAGCCAGCTGCTTGGACTCGATCTTGACCACAATCAGCGGGCGACCCTCGTAGGAGCGCCCTATGTGTATCAGTTCGATAAGCTGTGTGTGCCGCATGCGCATTGTCTCCAGATACTTGATGATGTCATCGTACTCGTAATACTTGTTCCAGGTCATCAGAGGTGGTGCAACTGGCTGTTTGCCGGGTCGTCGGTTTGATGAGGGTGTGGTGAACAGATACTGCTCCTTGGTGCGCTCATAGTTAATGGCTTTGCCCACGTCGAAGATGAGCACTTCGTGCGCAATACCCTCGAAATTGAGTGTGCCCTGAAAGTCCACTAGCATCTTGGGCGGCACCAGAACATCGGTGAGTCCTCTGTTAAGCATATAGGTGTACATATATAGGAGATATTGACTATAGAAGTGCCTGCACCCACCTGAGACTAGGTCCCTTTAGCCACTGCAGCTTGGTGCCATCCTCGCCCCGCTTGAACTCCTCCAGTGCACGCACCTGCGGCTCATCCTGTGGCTTCAGACGCCATATCTGATACTTGTCGTAGCTAATGCGACGCGGCTGCTCCGGCTGTGGCGTTGTTGTGCTCGTTGCACGCGTCACCAGCGCCTGCAGCAGAGGGTTGTGGGTGGTGGTTGTGGTGCCGCCAGCCAAGGCACCACTTGTGGTATTGACTATGTGGTGCGCCAATATGCCTATCCAGTTCTGTGGATTACGCAACGGATCGACTATGGTCAGAATGGGCACCTGTGGCACGGGCAATGTGGTTGTTGTCGACGTTGTTGTTGTGCTCGTTGTGGTGGTTTTGCGCCGTCGCGCCTTCGGCTTGGGCGTGGCCTCAAACCAGCTGGCAAACCACTCTGAAAGTGAAAGAAAAACAAACCATATCAATCTTAGAACCAAACAGACCAAGAGGGTCAGACTACTTAGACCACACCGACTACTCTGTGCAGAAAGCGTGGCGCCCCCCAGAAACAACAATCTCGGGTACGGCGCTCGCTCACGTACTACCGTTAGCTCCCCCGAGTGGAGGTTAGTGTGTCGCACCGCAATTTCGCATGAATCACAGATGAAAAGACAATATTTCATTTCTAGATTCTGTCTACAGGTATTTTCATAGATCTTCTGGACAAATTTTTAGCTGAAAGTTCGGTTCGGTGCTGCAATAATGGATTTCATTTTCACCAGACTAATACGAAGATTTGTATGAAAGAGGAGTCTGATTGCTAAACCTAAGAGACACTTTTATAGTTTTTCTACAGCCATCGTCTATACTATAGACAACAGGATATATAATAGTTCATTTTTCCTAAAGTTCATATAATTTAAGATATATTTAAGACTGAAATATACTTAGTGGATAGGATAGTTGGATAGTTGATAAGGAGAAAACTAGCCTGATATTCCACATTAAGTCATTGAAACTAAGTCACTGAAACCGAATTTTTAGGGTAAGATTTTGTATTGATAAGAAGAAACCTAAGCGTAAATTTAAGATAATTTTATTTTTATACCATAGCCAAAAATACTTTGGATGGATTACTGGATCTATGATGTGTGCCTAATGAATCTTATTGAGGATCTCCTCGGACTTCCATTGGTAGGTTTTCGAGCAATAATTTAAGTTTAGCCGAATAAGTGTAATATATATGACTGAAAAGTATTAGAAATTATTTGTAGAATCGAGTTAATGCGCACAAAACAAGCATTAAGTACTTCTGGACAAAGATATTCCACTTAAAGTCAACGAAACTCCCAATTTTCTTTAAAAATAATATAATTAGTTCTGCTTGTTGACTTTAAAGATAATTTCCAGCTATATATATAATGATATAATGAACAATTTAATAAATTGTGTGCTATAAAGCAAGTTTTGATAATATCTCGTGTTTGTTAATGGTAGGCAAGACACTTGATTGATTTATTAAATTGATATATAATACTTATAAGATAAGTATACATCATAAGATCGAAAAAAAAAACTCCATTAAAAGTATTGTTATGTTTTATAATTAGAGTCTCATTTGACGTCATGACACAGAAAATGATTATTTTTTTCTTTTTTGGAATCTTAGGGGTAATTTTGAGATTCTAGCTGATTTTTGCGGATAGGAGAAACTATGATTATTCTGATTTTCGGATATGTTTTCCAAGTATATTGTTCGTGAACAAATCTTCGAGATTTTGGAATTATTATAACAAATATTATCAATTAAATTTCTGTTCTTCAATAGCCAAAGATTCATAAGATATCAGAACTGAATCCTAGTTCTTAAAATTTTCAGGGATCCTTTTAATATTTTTGCAAAGATGTCGATGAAACAATATGAAATTCGAAAGAAAAAGAAAGAAAGTAATTTTTTTTTTGAAAAATATAAAATTTTTAATGGAAACTTAAAATCATCAAAGAACTGGTCACATTTAAGAAAAAAATGAAAAAAAGAAGTGAAGAAGAAAACAAAAATTTCGAAAATTTCGAACCAAAAGGATAGCAGAAGATGCCCAACTTGACCTCATCTCGACGAACAGTTAGGGACTCCCACTTTTACTCACTGTCATAGTCATCCTCTTCGCTGGATGCCTCCGTTGTTGCCTTGCCAAAGCCGAACCACGATTGCAGCCATCCCGCTGGCTCCGGCTCTGGCTCTGGCTCCTCCTCCACCTGTGGAGCCGGCGTTGGCAGTGGCACCGGTGCCAATGGCAAGGCCGTTGTGCTGCCAATCTTTTTGGTCTGTCTGCGCAGACCAAACCAGGAGCTAAACCAACTGCCAAACGAGCTGCCGTCATCCTCATCGCTATCGTCGTCGGCCACAGCATTGTTGCTGTGCGCGCTGTGGTAAAGCGTATAACTGGGATATTTGGGTTTTAAGGACTCCGACGTCGTCGACTCATCCGTTTGTCCGGTGAAGCCGTCAAATAAGCGCGACATTGCCACCTGCACCGGGTAGAAAATCATGCGAAAAAAGCTGCCTAGGCCGGTATCGGCCTCATCCTCCTCCTCGTCATCTTCATCTTCGTCCTCCTCGTCGTCGTAATACTCATCCGAGTTGTTATTGGCTTCAGCTGTGGGTCGACGTTTTAAGCGTTTTTTGCTCGTGCTATGCTTGGTCTCCTCCGAGTCCATTGGCTGCTCCGACTGCGCGGCCGGCAGCTCCTCTGAGGTCACTTCTGTGCTCTGCGCTGCAGTAGTTGAGAGCGTTGTGGTGGTGGTGCTGCTGCTACTGCTGGGCAGGTCTTCCATGGCACCAAAGTCGGCACCTTCTTCCGCCGAGCTGCTGTTTTCCTGACCAGCCGGACGCGCTGTGCTGCTGCTGCGCTTGGCCAGCGCCGGACGTTCCTCCTCATCATAGTAGGAATCATCGTAATCGCCGCCGCCCATTAGCTCGAATATGTCAAAACCTGACTCGCCGGAACTGCGTCTGCGTGGTTTGGCTTTGACTTTGGGCTTGGCTTTGTCCTGTTGCTCCTCACTGCCATTGTGCCGTCTATGCAGCAGATGCACAGCGAGGGGCACACGATAGCCATTGCCGCCCTCTGGATTTGTCGGTTTACCACTGGATTTGGTCGGGGATTTGCTTTTGACTTTAGTGCGGCTATTGCCGCTGCTGCTCCGGCCGTTATTGCCCGTACGACGCGGTCGACCGCTGCTGACGGGACGTGCCGGCGCCGGAGCCGTAAAGTTCTGCACGGAGCGGCGTCTGCGATGCGTTGGCAGCTCAATGAAACCGCTGGATACGGCAAATGGTTGAGCACTGAAAATAGTATCCTGGCTGGCGGCGACACTGCTGGCTATTGCCGTTGGGTGAGGCGTGTGTGGCTTCTCCAGCTGCGTGGCCAGGCCGGTGGCATTTGTAGCGGGTCGGCGGGTTGTGCGTTTGCCCCAAACAATTTGTGGACCCGTCGTGGTTGCGGTGCTGCTGCTTTTGTTGCCGGGCAACTGATGCCCCGGTCGTCGTTTGGTTACCTTTTTCTTCTTCTTCTTCTTCTTACGCTTGCCACGCTTCGGTTTCTGGGCACGACTGGGCCCGGTGCGTGGACGCTTCGTGGTCGTTGGCAGCTTTAGCAGCTGATCGCTAACGCTGCCCGTGTTGCCGGAGGCCACCATGACGGGTGGTGGCTTGTGCGGCGGCAGCTTGTTATTGCTGGCGGGCAACTTTGATGCCAAAGGCTTCTGCAGGCGTATGATCTGTGGACGTGAAGTGCTGGCCGGTGGCCTGTCCAGAATGTGCGTGGATAACACTGAGTTGGCAGCCGGCTGCACTTGGACCGGACATTGAGCCTCATACTGCTGGCGCAGTGCCAGCAAATCCGCATCGTATTGTGCCTTCGTGACAAAAATGGCTATGGAATCATTGTCCTTGCTGTGACCATGCCAGGGCTGGGATTTGGTATTGCGATCGCCAACCTCGCTAATGGCATACACAATGCCAGTGGCCGGATTGGTAAAGAATATGGGAAAATTCTGGCTGCTGTTCCCCTTGACTGCTGTTGCCGGCTTTGGATGGTCAGCAATTTGGAGCACCTGACTCTGTACATGTTGCGGCTGCGTCCAGGGATCTGCCACTTGTCCCGACTCCAGCTCGGGCGGCAATGGTGCTATGCTTTCATACACATAAGGCTGCTGTTCCTGTTGCTCTTGATCGTCGCTGAAGAGCTGAAAGTCCAGTTGCGAGTGGCCGGACTCCTCGGGGTATCTGTATCTGGGCACATAGCTTTCGCCTGGCCGTTGATTGGCGGCCAGCAGATCGCGTGTCCAGCTGCGCGTCTCGCGTAATAAACTGTCAAACTCCTCGGCGCTGGGATGATATCCAAAGTCATAGGCCAAAACTGGGCGCCACAACAGACCCGACAGACTGGCCAGCAGTAAGCGCAGCATCAGCTGCTTTACAACTATATGGAAGGCAGGCATTGCTCGGCCAAGCGGGCGACTGTGGCAAACGCGGTCAACAACAAGCAACAACAACAAGCAACAATCAACAACAGCAACAAAAACAACAATATTATTAATAATAATAAAAAAACAAACTGGCAACTGGATTTGGTGTAAACGGATTCTTGGAATTAACGCGTACGCGAACCGTTTGCCTGCGAGTCTCGTTAACAAATGAAACTACTGCGACCCAGCGCAGACCCAAAGCCGGCAAAGCCAGCGACCCGCCGCCACTTGGAGAAACTCAGATCCCCGCCCGCCCCGAATAGCCGAATAGACATGAGCATATATGACTATAGGAGTTTCGGCTGCTTGACTTTTGCCCGTAACGTTTCAGTGAAGATGTCGCTAGTCTCGGCCCCCGAATACCCCCAATCCGCCCAATCCGCCGATCCCGCCACCTGTCGAACCTCAAATCTCAAGCCTCCAACGTTCTGGCCAACTTAGCTCCACATGCGGCTGTCATTTTCGTTTAGTTGCCCAGCGATAATCATCGAAGCATTGCAAATTGCCGATCTAATCACAGTTGACAAGCACCGAGTGCACTGTGCAGTAGCGCACAGTGGTACAAAATGCTCAATTCTAGAAAAATCAAATCAAGCTGCGCATTATCTTCAGAATGTATATATATATATATATATATATATATATATATATTCCGAAAATTTCAGAACAATCGGATCATAAACACAGAAATTTTATGATCTTTTTAACAAGTAAAGTGCAAATTTTCATATAGGATCAAATTTCAAACTTTCATAACTTGGTCAAAACTCCATCGATTTTAACTTGTTAAACCTTTTTGTTCATAATTTTCGAATCAAATTCGTTCCTCATTCAAATTCTATTCATTTCCCAAAAAAAAAAATTTTCAAATTTTTTTGGATTTGGAGGTAAGGGTCCCCCCTGTGCTTTGAAAAAATTTTGAAAAATAAAAACTCAAAATTATAATTTTATTCAATTTCTGGCATCAAAATTAGTATAAAAAAACTATTTAAAAACTTCGGGAAATGAGTTTCATTTTTCACCCAAAAATCGGCCTGAAATCGAGTAAAATTTTAACATGTAAAGTAAAAATTTTCATAAAGTGTCAAATTTCACATTTTCATAACTTGATCAAAAATGCAGCGATTTTGAATTTTTATATAATTTTGTTCAAGGTTTCTAAATTCAATTTGTTCCTCATTTAAATTTGATTGATTTCTTAAAGAATTTTTTTTTTAATTTAAAGGACTGTCAAAAAGTTTTCCTCTTTCCTTTAGAACATTTTGGAGATAATTTGTGGAGGGACGTGTTATTCGCTTGCTTCTATGATATTTGTGTTTATTGTTAATCTATTGTCCCCGTGACCATTGGATCCACCCCCGTTTATGAGGCCTCATCTATCTATTATTTTCTATAATATCTCAATTCGTTTGAACGTGTCAATTTGAGCTGCTTATTCAGGTATTTATCATCGTATCGGAGCCGCTCTCAAATTACCAACATGCAAATAGGAAATTCACTTATGGAATCAGAAAATTTCTCAAATTGTTTTTGTGTCGATTTAATCAAGCGTTAAGTCAAACTTACTGCGCAGATCCACAGAAATAACTATATATAGATATAATAATATATAATCGCATTATTAGTCTAGGGTGTTATTATATACATTATACTATGAACAAGGGGCCTCGGTGGTCCATCGGATAGCGCACTGTCCCGCCAAACAAGAGGTGCGAGGTTCGAGTCCCACTCATGTCGATGGCCATGACCCTCCTAGGAAAACCAGGTTGTGGCGTACGATTTGAAATCAATCCACATAAAAATGTTCTTCAGTGAAGGGAGCAGAAATAGAGGAAAATAGGGCTTCAGGCTTTGACCCGAAAGGGTTGTTCTGGCCATATAATAATAATAATACTATGAACATTTTTAAAAATGTTCACATGATCTGGTACCACTGTGCATTGGGTTCTGTCATATGCGCAACGAGCAATTTGTTTATTTTCCCCAATTGCACATAGTTCTCTGAAGAAGACTCTGAAGAATCTCAAAGTTGTCTCTTCTGGTTTCTTGGACCACGCTGGTCGCTGATCTCTTGTTTCATGACTTTTCTTTGATTTGCAAACACAACTCAGAAACACGACTTGGAACTCGGTCAGGCATTTGGAATGACAGTTTTGGGTTTCGACTTGGTCAAATTGGCCAACTGGTCGCAGGATGTGGACCTGTCCATGCCACATCTGCGCACTTCGTCAGCGAATTCAAGCGATTTGCAATTATTGTTCCAGACGAGTACATCAAATCTTATCTCTGGCATCTTAATGGAGAGATCTCTTTTTGGCCACGCAGTGGATTTTTCTTTAGAAGATCTTTCACTTTCTACACATTCAACATTCTGTTCAGCAGGAGATGGGTGAGGGGGGGGGGAGGGATTAGGGGGTAGGGAGGTGGAGTGCGGCATGGGGCATGACTTTCGCCGTTGCCGCCGCAGTTCAGGTACTGCGAGCCAAAGGGGCAGGGGCCGTCAAGGAGGCGTGGTTTGATTTAGAAAACGACGCACAAGAAGTTACTGTCACCAGACAACTGCAAAAACAACAGAAATGACAACAACAACAATATCATAAATAATAATATCAACATTAACTGCAAAACAAACAAACTAAGAATGCGTGCCCCAAGAATGCTCGACTGAGGGTTACCCTGTTGTGGGGGGAAAATGCAGTGAATTTTCGAAAAATTTAGCCACATTCGTATTGGATACGATAGGTATCAATCTGAAGAGTGATACCTAGTTTCAGATCGTCTACTGCCCGATATATGAATAACACTAAAGGTACTTTCAAGGCAAAAGTACCACATAATTGTTTAATATTTGGAAATGAAAGTACTATTAAAATTTCCTAAGTCATGCAAATTATTTGGTTATGAGTTGTAGATATTATGAGCACATATTGAATTTACGGGGGGTCACATTAAGATCAACAAAATTCCTGAAATTCGCTAAAAATTGAAGAGATTTTCAGCTGATTCTGTTTTGATAGAAACAACTTATGGTACACCAAAAGGTCTATTAGAAATAAATAGGATATATTTTTTATAAGTGGCTATAACAACCCTATTGGGTCACAGCCTAAAGTACTTTTTTTCCTTTATTTTTAGCATCCTTCACTGAATATTTTTTTTACGTGGGTGGATTTCAAATCCTACGCCACAACCTAGTTTTTCTAGGAGGGTCATGTCTATCGTTATGAGCGGGACTCGAACTCGCACTTCTGCCTTGGCGGGACAGTGAGCTATCCACTGGTCCACCGAGGCCCCTAAGGACATTATCATCTTTAAAGTCTTTATATAAATCCCTTATAACCTAGTTTTTCTACGAGTATCATGCTAAGAACACGTGTGGGACTCGAACCCACACGTCTTGTTTCGCAGTGCGCTATCTGCTGGTCCACTGAGGCCCCCAATTTTTATATTATGGTTAAGCATTATATCAAGAATATTATTTCTCTTTTTAGAGTTCTTTTAGTATATAAAAGTTAATGGATAGATTTTTTTCTTTAAAAATATTAATAAAAAAATAAAATAAAAAAAATATTATTAATATCTTTTTAAAATAAGTGAATAAATTCTTATAAATTTTAACTAACTGTACTTTCCTATTCTTTTGTCATAAGAACATATACCATGTGTCTAGATCTATACCATGCACAAATTATCTTCATTATTTTCACTTCACAAAGCTTTCGTCCACACACACCATATATTCCCCTTTGTCGCGATATACCCTTATAGCACTTAGTTCCCTGGGTATAAGCTCATAAGTCGGTAAAGTCGGTAAAGTCGGTAAATATAACATTTGCGGCAATAAGCAGCAACATGTTCATACAGTAATTGCTCGAGCGTCACTAAAAGTCGTTTAAAACAACGGCAATCCGGGCCCAAGAGAATGTCAGCCAAAGTCAAAGCCAAAACGAAAAGCCAAACCCCGAAACCAAAGCCAAAGCCAAAACCCAAACCTGACTTTAAAGCGTTTTGCGATTAGCGATGGGTCCGTGAGGCAATCAGCTGCGGCACGAAGTCGAATCTTCCGATAAATTGCAAAGACGCATGCGAAGTCTAATTAAAATTGATATTGCTTCCCGATTGCGTGTTTCATTCATTAAGGCAATCATCTGAGGGCTGTCAGTAGGAAGCTTAACGATTAACTGAATACCCTGTAAAGTAAGGAAATAATATATCGTTCATTATGAAAATTGAGCTACAAGCGACATACCAAAGTAAACATATTAGGAATGGTATTTACCAGTTATATCCCAGTGTAATATACAATCCTTTTAGTACAATTATATTCGATCATTACCAAGAAGTTCTTTAGGTAATATACTAATATAGAATCAGCTTGAAGCACCAATCAAACTATTTAAATGAAAGCACCTACAGTAAAATGTAAAATCATAAAGATTTGGCGAAACCTTATTTATTTGATTTGAAAAATTATGCCAGTTCTGCTTAAAAAGTTAGATGGGGAAGATTCAGCCATAGATCCTAAACTCCTGTCTTCAATGACCCAGTTTTGAACCAAATCGTTTGGTAAACATTTTCGAAATTCGGGTAACCGATTAATCCAGAATGAATGGAATAGAATAGAATAGAAAGTTATAAAAAAAACTTTAGATTATTTTCCGCAAGGCATATTATATGTATTATACTATCTTTTATTTATCATATATTTATTTGCCTATTGCTGTGAAGAATTTGGGGACAATATTCTGAACACATTGTACCAAATATTGAAATTTTTTTTTTCAAAATTTTTAGACCACCATGAACTTAAGGGTTATAGAATACAAAAAAAAATTGCACTATAGTTCCCTTGCGAAGTAATACATATATCTAAAATGGTATTAAATAAAACATTGTGATTTGGCAAGTGTAATTTCAATCGGAAATCTCAGATCGGAAGTATTGCAATCTCTTTGTAAGTGCAGAAGTAGCATTGAAATTACACTTGTCAGCCCTATAACTATTTTGATTAGATGTATTCATTTTTAGGAAATAATATTAGGACAACCGATTTGTTGATATATGCAAGCTAGTCCCTTAATTCCTGAACTGTCGTAATGAAACTTGTCACAAAGTCTTTGTTTCATCAAATTTTCAAAGGATCGCACCACGATTTATATAGTTATCATATAACCAACTCGATGTTGTCCATATATCCACACATATATATATTTATATTTCATATACGCTATTGCATTGAAAGTTCACACCTACATAAGATTCCCTATAATCTATAGTTCACCCAAACTTTTAAAGGATCGCACTACTATATCATGTCTTTCTCATACAATCAAAAGTAGATTTTACCCATATTGCATATGTTCTTGAAGCTATATTGATATTTTTCACAGAGTTGCGGACAATTTCAATTCTTATATATAAGGTTTCTATACAATATATACAAAAGCTTCGAAAAAATGATGAAGATAATCCTTTCCTACTTATTTTCGTTTTCTTTTCGTGCTTTAAGAACTCGAAACTATAAACTGAAACATTATTTTCTTGGCTCTTAAACAATTAGCTTGATATGTCTATTTGTTCAACTAAGAGAACTCTTCTCATAACACTTATAGCCAATGACACACTCACGCACGAGACACGATTCACGTGGCCAACTCCGTTGAGGGATAGCGGGTCGAGAGAGAACTGCGAGTACTGGAAATACGCGTACTCAATGTGTTTATACGGGTGAACAACAGTTAATAACAATAATAATAATAAAGCACTTATATACTAACATATCGTACAGACATATAGACATATAGACATACTTATAAACAATAGCGAAAACCAAAACACGTTTTAATTACATGTTTTCTTTCTATTCATGCTGCAAGCCGAAAGGGACCCAGTTTTCGAGTTTTGACAGACGGAGACAAGTATCTGCCATAGACTTTGCACTAAATATTAATTAGTTTTATTAAAGCACTAGAAAATATTAGAAATTTATTGTATACTTTGTCAAGTATCCTACACGAGCCCCACTTGAAATTCGGTAGAATTCAGGGACTAGACCAGACCAACTGTTTTTCGATAGGTGCGAGTGGTTCCTTTCGATTGCTTGTTTACCTCTTGAGAACTTTTACATTCTTATTGCCTTAACGACAATAAATGTTTAGCTAACAGACGTCATATATCATTCTCAGACATTGAATTTTAGTAGTTTATGTATGAATGAGGCGGAAAGGGGCGTATCAGTACTTTCTAGACGTATTTTTAAATGCATATCCACTAAGAATAACTAATCGAATTTAGCTGTTTATATAAAGCTGTAGCTGCATGATTTAACAAAGTTTGTACTGGTCTGGGGAAAAAGAAATCCATTTAAAAGATGCGTCGCAAATTTCAAACAAATAATTTCTCGGATTTGGTGCCATTTTAAAACGTTATACAGTGAAACCTCTCTACAGTGGACGCTCTGATAAGTGGACACCTTCTTTTAATAGACAAAACTTGGGAACGGGGGAAAAAACATGTAAATGAACATACCATTAATGGACATCTCTCAATAATGGACAAATTTCAGGCGAACGTCGCTGTCCACTGTAGAGAAGTTTTGAAAATGAGTTTTTTGAAAATGCAATCAAAATTTTGATAGAAGTTGAAACTTACTAGGGTCTTGGGCAATAAAACAAAAGACTCCAAAAGTAAAACAAGTAAGAAAGGATTAACTTAGGCGCGTCTAATTGCTATTTTATCTGTAAAATGATTCTAAAGTTATGAAATATCCACAAAACCAAGTTTTGACCCAATAATAGCTATGTTTGCTTACTATAACACCTATTTTTGTTCACATTTTTTTAGCACCTTATACCCCTTTATACGTAAGAAAAGGGACTAGAATTTCGCATAGAACATATACTTTTCCATCCATTAAAATCTACGTCATGTATCTACGTCATATGTATAATCCATCTGATACCGGGCACTGACATCTATTCAAAAAAAAAGCAACAACTTTACTCGCAACTCGTTAAAAATGTTCTCACCTTTCGATTTTGTATTTGTTTGCTTAACAATTAGTATTAGTATTATTATTGTTATTATTACTCTTATTATTAGAGCTAGTTTAGCCGTCAGCTGATAACATATCTCCATTCATTCCCTAATTGCGTGACAAATTGTTCGAATCAATTTGTTGCCCAAATGCGACAAAGTCATATATCTATCTGTTTGCACTTTATCCAACATTATTTGGGTCGTAAATCTCAGACTTGACAGCGTTTAGATTGTTATTGAATGGCAATTAAAATCATAAAATCATGTTACAGTTCTGCACCTAATTGTTTACGGGTCTTTCGGGCTACCTTGAATCAGATGAAGATAACACCACAAAGCAAATGCGCAACAGATCTGAAAACTATATATTTTAAGCCTTAGGGGGTGGTAAAGATTATGCTTTTTGGACTGGTGCTCGAATTGGGGGTGGGGGAACACTTGTGTTTTGAGGTTTTTAAAGTAAAACATCGATATTTATATAGTTCTAGTTCCTACTCAAGGAATTGATGTAGTTCAATGTAGATAAAGCTGAATACACTTTGAAATCTGGACAACAACATTATCAAAGGCATATCAAATTTATTGAATCTAGCAGATAGAAATTATTAAAAATATTTTTGAAAAAGGCAATGCTGTCTATAGGGTTATTTCTTAAAACCTTTTGTATGTTATATAGGGTATTTTCTAGTATTTTTGAGAACTATCAACAAAGGTTTAGCTGCATTATTCGGAATATGATCTTAATGTTGGGCAAATCCAATTTAGCTGTTTATATGAAGCTGTAGCTGCATGACTTAACAGAGAATATATTGGTCTGGGGAAAAAGAAATCCATTTAAAATATGCGTCACACATTTCTAATTTCAAACAAATTACTCCTCTGATTTGGCGCCATTTTAATACGTTATACGGTGAAACCTCCCTACAGTGGACACTCTGATAAGTGGACACCTCTTTTTAAAAAAAACATGTAAGTCTGTTGAGTTTTCGATTTAGATGTATGTGAAATGGTAAACATGGGGTCGTAATGCTGGTTATAGAGTGTTATGTGACGATTTTTTAGAGTCAATTTCGAAAACCCCTAACCAAAGTATGAACAATGCCACAAAATTAAGGGATCTTTGATCCTACGGTATATATAAACCATATCTACCAGCACCAATATGTGTCACTATCTCGAAAATTTCAGATAAAAAGTTAACGCCAATATAATATAAACAATTTATAAGTAAATTTAAGCTTATTATAAAACAATAAAGCATCAAGAATTGTTTGCAGAAAGCTTAAAACATCAAAGGAAAAGCTAATGGCAATTTGCAAGCCAAGGTCAGGGACGGTGGACCGATCAATAGAGGCGGTCCTCCAGCCGGTAGTGGACGGGGGGAGTCGCGGTGCTGGAAAGTGACAGCCACAATATGTCGTCTGTTCACATCCAATTAAACTATAGACTGTGTGCATAGGAAACGTGAATCTTAAGTGCCAATGTTTGAGTCAAATAATGCACGACTTAATAGATGCTCTCTATAGGGAAAACCCTACAATATTTTTTTATTGAAATTCCCAAGCAACAATCGTAGCTGAAACAGCTTGAGAAATCGAACATATTGAGCTGAGAAAATTGATCTAATTATGCATTCATGTCACAATTATACCAAAATTTCATATATAAAGGGTATCAATGAGCACATAAGTGGTCTGATTTTAATTTTAGCTGGCGTGTGTGGAATCCACATGCAATTTCTTTGAAAGCCAAAGCGGTTCTTGCTTTAAGAATAAAATGTTTATAGTATAGCGAAATACTTCATTAAAATGTCCAATTATTGAAGAACCTACAACATCAAAGTCAACCACAACGAATTCCAAATGCACTCACATATACCCTAACTGACCAAACTGGTCAACAGGAAAAACAGAGAAAAGTGTAGAAAACTAAATTAAATTCTTTTGTTGTGTGTCAAGTGCTTTTAGGCAATCGATCATTTGTTTACCAAATCCGAGTCTTTGACTAACTGCCAAAATGTCTCCAAAGTGCCTGAAGTGACTAGTGGATACCCTTTAAAAAGTGCAAATATTTTTAAAATTATTTCCTGAGACAAATCGCGATTGGGAGAAAGGCAAAAATCCATAGAATTCGGTTTACTTTAGTCTTTCTACTTTTTCCAATTTTTACGTACTCCTAAATATGTTTTAGGGAAGTTCATGAAAAAGTTATCTTTTGATAGTATCACCCGGTTCAAATCGCGTGAAATTATGATTTGTTCGTTACATTATTGGTTACATTATATTAATGTTTTTTTTTTATATTTATTTCTGTTTAGGAAACATTGTACTTAATGACATTTTTTGGGGTGATAAGTTATTGACTTATATCTTACTTCATCTGCTATAATATGCGAAATCTATCTAAATACGAAGTTATATAAAATTTAAAAGAAAGGCATAATAGAAACTAAATCGGATTATTTTCGATTTTAGATAATATACAATATGAATTGTTAATGATACGTAACTCCCGTTTTTAGAAACATTGGTTAGCTTGCTTTAACAAATAACGAAAACTTCGTGCTTAAAGTTTTTATCTTAAAAAAATATATGAGAAATATGTTAAAACTACCTTTAGCTGTATGGCAACTCTATGATATGGTCATTCAACTGATTGATTTCGACGGATAACAAAAGACAGCTGGCGCCAGGATTACTAAAAAATCACCACTGTGATTAGGCTTAAGCACACACATAAGAGAATCTCATAGATGAATTTATAACCGAAAAGATCTTCGCTTTCATAAGTATCTTATGCATTTCACTCTCAATGCATTTTCAGAGCTAAAAATAAACCGTACAAATTCTTGCTCAAAACTGCAAAAAGATCAAATTGTTTACTTCTGTAATAAATGCCTTAAATATAGAATAAATTTGAAGAACAATTTTATAATAGAGAATCATAAAAATTTATATCAATTTGAAAACTATGCCAAAAATAGATAAAAGTTTGTTGCAAATTTTGAATATTTGTAGGGATTTCAAATTGTAAGAGCTTAAATTATATATATTTTCGATTTCGAATTGGCATTTTCTCGAGGAATAGAAAAGCTTAATGTATCTACCCGATAAAGGGAAATTAATAAATACAAATTGTTTTTTTTTCGAAAAAATTAATAAAGTTCTTAGAGGAAATTCAAATAGAAATTTAGGGAAAATTTCAAATTCATGAGGCCATTTGAAATTGAAAATCAAAAAAAAAAATTGTTTAAGCTTAAGATTTAAATATTTATAGTATGGAAAAATTGAAGGATAATAATATTTGGAAGTACAACTTTTTCAAAAAGCCATATAGTTGCATATTCTTACTGGAAATTCAAATTTCAAAATAATGAGGTATTCGGAGTTGAAAGTTTAAAAAAATTTGCTTAAATTGATATATTGGATTACTAAAATTTTGGAAATACTGACGAACTTCCCTATAATGAATCTTGACGGGACCAGAAAATCACTTCTTTATATAGAAACTTCATTGCATGGAAATTCATTAAAATACAATGAAATTGGAACGAAAAAGTTGTATGTTTGGAATCAATTCGTAATAGGGAGAGCTTCATTGTATAGAATTCACTATAGAGAAGTTCGATTATATAAAATACAAAACTTTGATTTTGGTTTTTGTAAGTTTCCTTTGTGTTCTGGGTTTGATATTACCTTTGTATACCCTAACATATATTGTATTTAAAGCAGAGGCAATTTCACTCAGCTGATGCCCTGCCGATGAAAACTTGGCACCGGCTGAGTGACAACCTGTTGGACAGGCGTTCAATTGGATGCACGTCACCAAGGCGTGAAAGCAGTAACGGTGGGGCTAGGCGGGTAGGGGAGGAGAAGAAAGGGTAGAAGAAGGTAGGAAGGCGGGAGGAAGGAGGGCGGAGTGAGGGAAAAACGGAGAGGGAGGAAGGAGGAGGAAGGCAGAAGGAGGGAGCAAAGATGATGGAGAAAGGAGGAGGTAGGAAGGAGGAGGTTGGAACGGGGAAGAAGAAAGGAGGAAAGAGGAGGGAGAAAGGAGGTGGGAGAAATGAGAAAGGAGGCGTAAGAGCAGCTACAATGGGGTAAGCGGGAGAACCAGAAGTAAGAGGAAGCAGAGAAGAAGAGGCGACGATTATGGCCTATGGAAGTAGCGGAGTATAGGGTTTCGGATCCAGTTGGGCATTAGAACCTTCGCCATGGAGGGAGGAAGGAGGAGGGAGAAATGAGAATGGGGAAAGGAGACGTAAGAGCAGCTACAAAGAGGCGACGATATGGTTTATGGAAGTAGAGGCGTATAGGCGTATAGGGTATAGGCCCCAGTAAAGGGTATAGGAACCAGTTGGACATTAGAACCTAAACCATGGAGCACAGTGTTATGCCAATTGTTTTGGACCTGGTCTATGGCGGTGCGGGGCAAGTCGGAGTCAAATGATAGCGGCATAAAAACTTTGGCCGCAAACATTACGGCGTGACGATTACGGCAGCAGCGCCAGCAGCGACGTCGACAGCGTCGAGTGTCAAATGGCGATGGCGGCGGCGGCGGCAGCGGCAACGATGGCAGCAGCAGCAGCAGCAGCGGCGCCGGCGGCTGCGGCGGCAGCGTCAGCGTCAATGAGCAGCAGCGGCGACTACGGCCCGTCAGTCTTGATGATTTCGTGAAGCGATTAACACACGCTGCGTTCCCAGATATATTAAAGATCCGAAAACAACAACGACAACAACAACAACACATGACATACAATTAGCAGCAGCAGCAACAACAACAACAACCGAAAAGTGCAACAACTACAACAACAACAAAAACAATGCAATAAAAATAAATCATTTAAAAAACGCGCCAAAGAATTTACCAAATTACGCGTCCATTTATATTGCCAGTTTGACGTCTCGTGCATTGACCGAGATCTCTTAACAACAGCAACAACAACAGCAACAACCACAACAACAACAACAACATGGATGCAGAGGTGTGTATATAATGTGTGTGTTGTGTGTGTCTTATGTACTTTTTGTATGCCAAATAAAAAGCGTTTTACAACTCGCGCCACTCGCTTAATTTTATTTTTAAAAAATTTATTTATATTTTTCTGTATTTTTTTGTATTTTTTCTATTTTTTTTTTTTTATTTTTTTGTAATTGCAAAATTTATGCAAATTTGATACAAAAAAACTAACTATTATTAAATGCAACGTTCTGTTCGAAAACCAGTTAATTGCAATTCTCTCAGAGGCCCGCCAAAGGCCCCGGGAAGCAACTTCGTTTTCAATTTCTAAACGGAATTTCAAGTGCAAAGACAGCGTCAGCAGCAACAACAACACCACAACAACAACAACAACAATAGTCGAAGAGCCGCAGCTGTTGCACATGTCAACAGGGGCGTCGACGTTGAGGGGGCTTACCAATTCCAGGGGAAACTGTTAGAAATTGAAAATTTAAACCCAAAATCCAACCAATATATTTTTACTGGTTCCCATTAAAAATGGGTTTAAAGGGTTTTAAAGTTTTTGTTTTCCCCCGGGGGTTTAACGGGGTTTATAGTTGTTGTTTTCCCCTGATGTTGTACCTCTTTTACACTTGATTTTCTGTGACGCCCTCGAAAGCATCGTATATTGCTTCAGAGTTCCTCCACACTCTAGAGGTCTCGTGTTGTATATATACTATAAAAAATATATTAATCCCACTTTAATCTATATAAGTAGTATCATAGTTTTGCACCGACTTTGTAAGATTTATGTCTTTTGATAATATGTATTTGTTTTTTATAGTTTTATACCTGTTAAATTAATACACTCCCCTACAGTTTCTCCTTGCCCAACCCATATAACCCATAACTAAACTGTAACTCCTATAAAAATTTGCATTATTTTTGCCCCCCTTATAGCCAAATATAATATATTTTATATGTAAACATACATTCCAAATCTAATATATTCGAAATTTTTTGTGATTCTAAATTTCTAATTTCTTAATTCACTCATGTCCTGATCAAATATTATAATTATTAAAGAAACTAACTGATCGTTGTCATGTTTAAGGGATTCGGGTTGTAATAAAAAGCTTTATAGAAAAGTAGAACAAAAATCCCCACTCTAAAATATTCTTTAGCTCAAAAAGTGTTAACGATACTCAATCAGACAACATATATAGGCCCTATATTATAGGGTCATAGAAAAAGTCAACTGATATATTTCACTTTTTATTTAAGCCTGAATCAGTCTACTTATAGTTTATAACATGACAAATTACTTCTTTTTCTATCTAAGAATAAAACTCTTCAACATATATTTGTGAACAAAAATTTTCTTAAAAAAAAAACAATATCAACCAATTACATTAACTGATTATTATCTAGGACCCTTAAACATTTTCCGGCTAATTTCAAAATTCCATTGACGTAGAATATAGTATACACTTAGGTATAGAATTTGTTCTCGAAGTTGGCTTTGAGTCGAAGTGTTAAGGAACATGGTTTCCACCATTTTTCCTACCACTTTCAGAAAAAAAAACTTTATATAATGACTGAGCAAATCATTTCCTCAATTTTCCCATCATTATCAAAAAACGTTATGGAATGACTGCACCACAACTCATTTCGTATCATCTTTTTTAATTTTATTAAGAAATTGAGTGTTCTTTTAAACAGTTTACAGAAAATTTTCCAAACAATCTTAAAAATAAAAAAAAATCCATGACAATATAATCTCCGAATTAAGTCTTTCAAAATGATGTATAGATAATAATTCTTTTACCGACAATTTTAGAAAATATATGGTATAGAAAATACTATTAGTTTTACTATATTATCAATTCATATAGTAAAAGTAAAGCATCGAATCTAAGCCGAAACTAACCTCAACACTTTAGTTCTAGAACCATTTCTAAACCAAGCCATTCCTCGACTGAAAATTCAATTTCCAATTCAGTTAAGATTTATCTATATTGAATTTAATATTGAATGGTTTGATGAGCAAATCAAGCTTATATATATTTTATATTATAGGATTAATATGGATTTTACATTACGAACCGAATGAAACCAAATAAGACTATAAGGTTGTATAAAAGGTACAGCAGGAGAAACCCAATCTAAATTTTTGAACTTAAATAGCCTAGATATATTCGCTCATATATATATATATGCCTGGTTTTCTATATCCATGTAGAATTGTAAAAGCAAATATTGTAATTTGGTTCCCACACTAATCTAGTTTTTGAGAATTAATATTTTATGTGCTTTAAGTAATTACTCAAATTTTAAGATTTTTGATAACTCTCTAGCATATGCATGGATTTCATAGCTAACTTATTATAATACCTCAGCATTTCGAGATTTTATCTTCTTATTATTATCTTTTTATGCCCTGCCACTTTTTTTAGACAAAAGAAAAAACTTATAAATAGTTGGAATTTTTGACACAGTGTTCTAAAAAAGTGGTTTATTGTTGTTCTTTATGTTTATGACTAAGTCATTAACCTATCCTAATAATTTTATAATAAACACATAACGTGATGGAATGAAACGCCTCGTCATATTGGGGTAAGCTAAGGGGCAGAACCTGTGGGAAGTTTGCGTGTTTCAGTCTATATTTGCATAAGCACAAACAGGTATTCTGCTTATTTGACGATTGACTAGAGATTACTATTTATTTTATTTGTATCTATTCTGAATTTCACTTTATATGTCAATCCCAATGCATTATAGTGTAGATTCACAATTGTAGTTAACATGATATATGATTATTTTGATTTAATATAATATCTGTTGATCTGTCATAAATTACAACTGATTGTTTCTTGCCAAATTGTTTGGCATTGGGCGCAGTTTTAGCTATTTTTAAGGCCAACTGTTTTCGCATAAGTTTATTTAAAAGCAAATTATAATCGGAACCAGTTTAGGAAGTTTCAACTTGTTGTGTATTTTGAGACCAATCAATTTAAAATTGAAATGGGAAAATGAAGGCAAAAGTTTTGAAAAACACAGAAAGCTTTAAACATTTCTTTAAGTTGGCTAACAACATTTAGAACTTTAAAGTTTTAAAGTTAAGTTTTTTGTATTTCCCAGAGTTTTGATAGTTTTTCTGAAATTTCTTGAGATGTTTCAAAGTTTTCTTGAAGTCAAAGTATGTGTAGGACATGAAAATGTCTTTATATACTAAAAAATGTTTACCATTTTATTAAAATTCTTTCAAATAAAAATTTTTGGAAACACATTTTTCAATATATTCAAAATAAATTTTCTAATCTCTAATTATTTAATTTCAAAAAAAAAAACAATTTTTCAAAATTTTCAAAAAATTTTAAAAATAAATTGCATAATAATTTCATCTTTAATTCTGAACAAGTATTTATGTTCAGTCCAACTAGTAAACATTTCTTTTATTCTATTGGAACTGTTCTGAAAGTATTGTCTACTTAAGATACGACTATAAATTCTTGAAATTTAGACATAATGACATCATAATCTGCGCCCACTTAATGCACGTAAAAACTATAGGCCAATAACCAAATTATCTTGATTTCGCTATGGGCTGCTTATCTTTTGGACGGAAACCACTCGGATTTCCTGCTCCGAAATTTTCGTCTCAATGTCAACCCCATTGTAAGTGGCCAAAGGCTACCACACCACTGTTTCAAGTGCTGAAAACCTTGACGTGCATGGAAATTTTCCACTCAAAGACATTGAATTGACTTGAATGAGGCTGCCTTATTGAATAACGACAAGAAAAGGCAGCGAGAGAGAGAAAAAAGAAAAACTATCTTCAGCAAACCGAAGATAATATACGCTTGGCATCGTATCGTTATATTGTTATATAGCCGAAAGAGATTTTTATGAGTTTATTTTGGGTTAACAAATCAGGCCAATATTTCACAATGTTACACAATGTTAGGGTATACAAAAGTCTATAGGATGTAGTCCAGAGGGTATAGTGCTGTAAAGGGTCGCCCCTCCGAACTGTGAAATGTTCAGATTTTTTTTCGGTTCGGTTTGGTCTGCGTGGGAGAGTTCCATGTTGATTGGCCACTTGTGGTGGGCCCAGTCCGAGATTGTGTTAATGTTTTTCTTTTCTTTTATTTTCCTATTTTTTCGCTTCATTTCTGCTTGTCATACGGTACTTTTCCTTAGCATAGTTTCGGCCGACAATTATTCCATAGTGTTCCGAGACGAAAAAAAACAGCCATAACAATTTATGCCTCCGACTTTGGAGTGCTGCTTTGAGTAGCTGCCGATAAGCGTCGCGTCGCGTCGCCTCGGATCACAATACGTATTTTGTCTAGATTTACTCAAGGTGTGCTCGTAAAACCCACAGACCCAATTTCAGTGACGAGTCAGTTAATCGCTCCACAGTTACCCCCCGGCTCTACCCCTCCGCTGCACACACACACACACACAGTCGCGTGCCTATCGACTATCGTGTTAGCCGTGTGACACCTAGAAATCGCAATCGCTGGCAACACTTGAGCGTATCGTGTCGTCACATCGCCCATAACTCTCCGTTCGCATCATCAACACTCGAGTGAAGCACCGATTGTCCGTACACCCTCACAGGCCTCCCTCCGCCTCCTGGCCAAGGCATCAGTGTGACACGTTGCCCTAATCTCAATGACTGCCGGTTGTTTATGCATTATTCATAAACCTCGGCGTCCAATCCTCCGTGCCCACTGCAGCAGGCGTGTGCACAATTTATGATCGATTTATGACATAATTTGCCAAATGCTATCATTTTGCTCTTAAAGCTAATGTTCCATTAAATGGAATATTGACACTTCCGTACTATATCCCGTCCTCTGTTCGGGCGTGAGTCAGACAGACAACTGAGGACTTACGACCAACATTTCCGGCATTTCCACCGTAAGTTGTAATAGAAATGCTTAAATTAGCCATGGGCGTGACCCGACAAATATCGTTTCTGTATCGATGACCTTGAACGTGTCTATTTTAATCTGAAATTTACGTAAAACATTCCTTAAAGTCTCCCGTTGGAGTGGCTCAGTGGCACAGTGGTTCGATTAGCTACATTTCTTGTTAAAAATTGGCAAAGTCTTTAATAGTCTAACCTGAAATTCGATCTGAAAATCCGTGCTTTTCTCTATTTAACACGTTCAATAACTCGTTCTAACACGATTGTAATATTTAGAATTTTTTTATTTTTCCAATTTTAAATTTTTGCTTTATGCGCATGTTCCTTAAAGCTGGACGACCGATCCAAAACAATGCCCAAAAGGGGTTTTCAATCATAATTTGAAATTTCCTTCTGAAGTTCGAAGAGATCGAACCTCACATTCCAATTTATTTAAAATGATTAAGCTAATTTCCCATCGTAATCTTAAATTTAAATTTCGAAATTCGACTTGCCAAACATATTTGAATTGGAATTTAAATTCACATTTCGAATTTGCCACCATTCGTAAGACCTCTCTTATTTTCAATGCCAGGTGATATTTTCTATTTTTCACAATTCTTGCTCTTTCGATCCGTTTTCGTCAAATTCTACTTCTTGTTAATTGGGTAATTTTGATCGCATCCGTCTGAAATTTTCAGGACAGTCTTATAACATAGACATAAATATGGTCCTAAACTTAGCAAATTTGAATATCCGGATTAGGTTAAAATATAATTCCACGAAATGTCAATACTTCTTCTTCAAAGCCATTTACTGCAAGTCCAGTTCGAAGAATTCGAACTAATCTATATTTAATCTACAAAGCTTGCATTATCTACAATTTACTCAATGGTTCCATTCAAAAACCTCCGATGTTAATAATTGCTTAAAGAGGTAGCTATACCACTTCTTATCATAATCGCAATAAACAAACAAAACAATGTTCCATAAGTCGATTGGACGAGTCAGTTTGAAGTTTGACATATAATATCATAGATTTTCTTGAGACTTTAGTGTTGGGCAAATATGTTTTTTGCTTGAACTGAAGTTGTTATTGAAGGTGCGAACCGATACATAAGAGATATGGCATAAGGTATATGACATACCTACAATACATATACGTAGATCCCGTCTAGATAGTTATAGTTGAAATATGTCTAGTGATTGCTGTGTGATTGAGATTGTGATTGTGATAGTGATAGTATTAGCTGTCATTGCGAGTATATATAATCCGTCTGTCATCTAGATACAACTGCATATAGTGCTGACTGAGTAATCTTGCACTTGGCACATGTTTGATTATCTCGAACTGCAAATGAGGTCTACTTTTATTTCCACATTGCTCACATTTCGTACTCCCACGCTTTCAGTCCAGAGCACGTGACAGAGCTCCCTATATGATTCCACTCAACCAGTCAACCATATCAATCTGTAAATTGGCTAATTGGTTTTAACTTCATTTTTACTTTATTACCCAAAACCGAAAAAAAACAAGCCTATAAAGAGATATGCTAAGCAAACATATAGTATATCATCATGGATCAAATATATGACCGTGGTAAAGCTCCAATCTCGGAACTGTTTACATCAAAAGAACTAAAAAAAAACACTCGGCATTAGTCGAGCTTCACTGTAATCTGTTAATTGTATGCAAAATACCAACAAGTTATTCCCCTTGTTATGATTTACAATCGCACTCAATGAAAACAATTTCCAGAGTTTTATTGTATTTTCGGATTTCATTAGTTTTTATGGTGAATCACACTGGAACTGAATGAATGGAAACTTACCTATGCCACATGACCGAACGGTGGGCAGCAAATAATTACGGGCATTAAATTAATAATTGCTCTAATAAAACCAAAATCAACAACAATTTTACAGAAATTTTTACCTTGTTTTTGGCAAAAATTACACAGCAATTTTTGAAAAATTAGCTTGGAATTTTCGTTGGAGATAATAATATATCATATGAGTTTTTAATAGATACAATATTCCACTAATTATATAGGTCTTTTTGTTTTTCAAAAAGATTTCCATTAAACATTTTCAGTTTATTTGAAAATCATTTTTGAAGCACTTTTTCACTTTTAAATAATTGTCTTTAAGATAAGTTTTTCTGGGAAAAAGTTTTGTAACATTGGTTAAAATAAATAAATAATGCCAAGCTGTAAGATGTGCACTTCATCGGATCCTTCAGGAACTTCAAAACTTTCGTAAAGGAGTCCTAGTGCATAATGGAGCTGTTAACCTCAGTTCCTAATGTGGTTTTCATAATGGGATCTTACCCCTTTTCGTTCCAGAAATCACAACTTTTGAGCAACAAGAGTCAAATTTTTAATTTATATTGGTATATAGAACATTTTAAAGATGTAATTTGCGAAGGGACAGTAAATTCGAGTCCACAAAGTACTTTAGTTTCACAGAGTACTACAAGAACAGATCACAACTCTACATTTAGGAGGCACCCTGTAGCCTGTTCCATTTTATTATTTAACTTCCCATTTTGGAACACATGTGTCAATGTAACATAGCCTTTAAAAATTTAACGTCCAAATTTTACAGCACCTTATTGTTTCAGAACCCTAGACTCCCAAACTTAGGGGCTTTAATGTCAATTGGTTATTTAAAATTGTTGTCAAAAAAATATTACAACATTTTTGCTTTAAATTTATAAAGTTAAGTAAACTTTCGAAAACAATAGGATCGGACCCCTAAAACTACGGCTTTACAACTAAAAGTCGGGTTTGCCTTAAATTCCCTTTTTTCTCAAGTTAATTTATTTATTTTTATACATACGTAAGATTTTGATATTATCTAGCGGTACACAATATTTCAAAAGGATTGAACGACTACATCATACAGCTGCCTTATAAATAGAAGTCGGTTCGGCGCTTATTTTCTATATTTTTAAGCTAATTCATTTTATTTTGAGACATACCTAAGATTTCATATTATGTATTGATACACATAATTTCAAAAGGATCGAACTACTATATCATACACCATACTACCATAGAAAATTCGGACTTGCGAATATTTATGTTATATTAATAATAAACTACTATTCATTACTTATAATTAACACAATGTAATTAACCCAATATTAACTAAAATAAGTCAAGCTGAAAATGGTTCAGTTTTGTGTAAGTTTCGTTCCATTTTTTTGGCAAATATCTGAAATATCTTTTGGGTTTCTTTATCAAAAGCGGAAGTGTGCTCCGAAATTATGACAATTGCGAGTCATCGACAGTGCATTCGCCTTTCTTAATTGAATCGAATCACAGACTAAAGCTTTGCTTTGTTTCTTTTCCTGTCTCTTTTCATTTTGAAAAAAAAAAAAAAACAAAAAAAATGTATATGTATATCCAAAATCGCGCGATCCGACAAAAAAAGACAGCAAACAGTCCACAGGAAAAGCCCACAGAGGCGAGTAATCCGAAACAGAAGACATCAACAACAACAACTGGAACGCAGCCGGGCGATGATGGAGCTGCCGCAGCAAAACGTGCCCTCGAGGAGGATGCCCACCCGCCCACAAGGTATGGCAAATGGCAACCAAATTAACAACCCAACCAAAAACCAAAATTCCAACTAACTGTCACATCAAAATTTAAACAAAAGGAGTTTGATCTTAACCTAATGCCAAAAACACCCAAATCCTCAACTAAAACTAACCAGCCTAACCAACCCCGCCTGCTTCTCCCACTATTCCAACAATATCAACATGAACTAAATTCAAAAACAAAAAAAAAAGAAACCTTCCTCAACATTTCAAGCCGTAAAATTTTGACCAACTGCTTGCAATTTCCCAGGCCTATTTGGATAACCCAGCCCCGTACCCGGCACTCAAACGCTACAAAACCGCTTCCTAATCCTGGTTAACCTCATTCAAACCAATCAGTCAAACAACCTAACACCTTGCGATTGATCCGTTCAACTTCTATATATATATATGTATATACATAATGCAGCTACCTGGAGACAATTGTTCATCTCTTCAAGGGCAATATTGGTCCAGGCCTCTTTGCCATGGGCGATGCCTTCAAGAACGGCGGGCTGCTGGTGGCCCCAGTGCTGACGGTGCTCATAGCCTTCGTCTGCATACACTGCCAGCACGTGCTCATTTCCTGCTCCAAGAAGATGCGGGATCTGCGCGGTGATGCCGTCTGTGCCGACTACGCCGTCACCGTGGAGCAGTGTTTCGAGAATGGTCCCATCAAACTGCGTGGCTGGTCACGCACCATGGGCCGGCTGGTGGACATATTCATCTGTGTCACCCAGCTTGGTTTCTGCTGCATCTACTTTGTATTCATTAGCACCAATGTGAAGCAGGTGAGTGAGGTGCCGGCTGTTCCCGTACTCCCCCACAAATCCAACTATCGTATTCAACTATCCGAAGATACTGCAAGCATATGGCATTGAGATGGATGTGCATCTGGTGATGGTGCTGGCCTTTGTGCCGGTGCTGCTCAGCTCGCTGATCACGAATCTGAAGTGGCTGACGCCGGTGTCACTGTTCGCCAACATTTGCATGATCCTGGGACTGGCGATAACGCTATATTATGCGCTTAAGGATGGCCTGCCGGAGGTATCGGAACGCGCCTACTGGACGAATGGCTCACAGCTGGCGCTCTTCTTCGGCACCGCCATCTTTGCCTTTGAGGGCATTGCCCTGGTGATGCCACTGAAGAATGCCATGCGCAAGCCACGCCAGTTTGAGAGCACGCTGGGCGTGCTCAATGTGGGCATGTTTCTAGTCTCCGTCATGTTTATGTTCGCCGGATCCGTGGGCTACATGAAATGGGGCGAACAGGTGGGCGGCAGTTTGACACTGAATCTGGGCGACACCATGTGAGCTAAGCATATGTGATGGGCGTGCGATGGTGGTCCAAAATTAACCCCAAATACACAGACTACTAATTGGTCACTTTGAGCGTATCGTGTCACGCGCCCATCACTAGTATATACACTGAGCAACGCTGACTGTTCCATTGTTTCTCACAGCCTGGCACAGGCAGTCAAATTGATGGTATCCATGGGCGTACTGCTCGGCTACCCACTGCAGTTCTTTGTGGCCATTCAGGTGATGTGGCCCAGCACCAAGCAAATGTGTCGCCTCGAGGGACGTGCGCTGACCGGAGAGCTAATCTTTCGCACTTTGTTGGTCATTCTGACGCGTAAGTAGCACCCAGAGCTCCGTAATTGAAACCCAATGAAAAACCAAAAAAAAAATATCCTAGTGGCCATTGCGGAACTGGTGCCCGCTTTGGGTCTCTTCATCTCACTCATCGGAGCGCTGTGCTCCACGGCCTTGGCTCTGGTCTTTCCGCCCGTCATTGAGCTAATTGCCCGCAGCGAACCCAACAAGGGACCCGGCTTAAGGATATGCCTGAAGAATCTCATAATACTGGTGCTGGCACTTTTGGGCTTCTTTACCGGCTCCTACGAGAGCCTCAAGCAGATTGTCAAACACTTTGGCGAGGAGGAGCAGCATTGATTGAAACCATCGACATTAACCTCGAAAATTGGCCAATAATTGACCGATCTATCTATGATATATGCTATAATATTATACCATAAATTATTATTTTTGATCAATGTGCCTTAATATACAATATGTAGTTCTTAATCAAACTATTTTTGCCCATTTGCCTTAATGAGCGCATTATTATATATTATATTTTATATTTTTAATATTACTATTATTTTTTTTGTAGTTTCTTCTAAGTGTAAATAAACGTATATGACTCCATTTTGTCATTAAAGCTAATTTTTGGCAAATTGAAACTCTGTAAACTTTGGTAACTTGGAGAAAATTATGGTTTAATGAGGGTTTGCCTTTGCTGACTTTGGACTTTCTGTTTATTTTTTGATAAATTGTTGAAAACATATATTATCAAATTGTTTATGATGAAGAATTATTATTCTTATTATATGGCCACAGCAACCCTATCGGGGCAAGGCCTGATACACTTTTTTCTCCTTTATTTCTGCTTCCTTCATTGAAGAACTTTTTTTACGTGGGTGGATTTCAAATCCTACGCCACAACCAAGTTTTTCTAGGAGTGTCATGCCTATCGACATGAGCGGGACTCCAACTCGCACCTCTTGTTTGAGCAGTATGCACTGATCCACCGAGGCCCCCGATAATAAAGAATTGGTATTTTTAAAAAGAAATCAAAAATGAGTTATGATTAAAATTTTAAGCTCATGAAGCGATATACTATCAACGATCAGTCCTGACTGCGCTCAGCCTTCACATGCCTCAAATTTGTTAACAACTACAATCAAACTGTACTATGATCGGTTCGGACTGCTATGTTCCTGGCCTCAACTGTTCCAGACTCATTTCAAAGCTGGCGTAGATTAGTCTTGACTAAGGTCAATTTTTACCCTGCTGAGCTTACTCATCGGAAATAGGATGAATTTCAATTACGTTGATACTCCGTAAATACATTCAATTTCGTGAATGAGTGATCTTTTCCAACTTAGATCAATTTTAGTCGCAATCAGACCGCAGTCCCTCCTACGGATTGGCCTGTTTAATAGTTCTTGGATGCCATCAAACAATGATCAAGCTCGAATGCGATCCGTACCAACTATAAGAACTGATCGCACTAAATCAACATCCTTAAACTCGATCATCAAATGCCCAACACTTCATACGCGTATATATCTTCGTGATAAGCTTGGAGTCCCTCATGACATGGCTATATCCACTCGGCTATTAGTGCTGATCAAGAATATACATATATACTTTGTGAGGTCTGCCACGCCTCCTCCTGTCTGTATTTATTTCCCATTTTTGAAATCATCAAAAAGAGGAAAATTCAATATAATTCACATAACGATAACTACTTATTCCTTAGGTATAGAAATTTATATGTTATTAAATCTACACTCAAATCAGCATATACAAACTTAGCACTATTTTCTGCTCAATTATTGGGCTGATTCATGACGATTCTACAGATTTTCCGCTAATGAACAAAAAACATATTTTTTAATTGTTCGAAGCGATTGTAAATTTTGAAATCTCATGCTGCCGGAATTCCATGGCACTGAATAGGCATTTGATTACCTGTTAGCCTTAGACATTAATCTAATCCGCCTGAAACTAAATCAAACTAATCGGAACCGCCGAACACCGACACGGCTTTCGTATTACCCAACCCGGCGAGAAAAGGGAGGAACCGAAACGTGTTTGAAAGTGAAGATTGTTGAATCGAAGACCGAAGACAATGATGAATGAGATTGTTGCATTCTCCGTTGGATGTTGCTGTTTCCGTTGGTTTATATAATACAATGTGCTATTCCGTAAACATCGGTCGGTCAATCTAACGATACGATCGAACTTTGTATTTGATTGTTTGTCAATATGCGCCATAGGAATGAACCAAGGGTCCCCCCCCCCCCCAGAGATGGGGGACAAGAGACAAGTGAAAAGAGACTCATGAATTTCCATGCAATTCATTTAAATGGCGCTACACAAAAACAATAACAGCAACAACAACAACCGTCAATCAGTGCCGTAAAAATTTCCATGCGTACCGTACGGACTCCGGGGGCAACGGTGACGTGCATCGTGCAACAGGGGGGACGGGGGCGCCAGGGGGACAGCTGCAGGTGGAGCCACCGCCTGTCGCTTTTCAATCACAAACTACACGTTTGACCGATCCACAACACGATCGAGAATTTGGAATTCATGCTCGTCCCATATAATTCCGTTTGTGGATTCGTTCAAACGGCACGTGCATAAATTGCTCATACCCCACGTTGTACCGTGTCATCCTTGAACCTGAGACGTGCGGGGCCTTTTGAAACTGACATCGATGTTATTATTATTATACTCTTTTCCGAGCAACTATTCACTTTGTGCAGAAGCTTGTCATGCTAGAAAATAAACGTCTTTTTACTTTTGTCGAAAAACTAAACTAACTCAAAGTAAATTTTGGTAAATTTTGCATATTTTTCAAGCTATTATTTTTACAATTTTACAAGCACTAAACATATTTTATTATCTTCTGTTCTACCAAATTTCATAACGATCGGTTTATAAACACGGAAGTTATACATCGTTTACAGATTATTGCTGGTTCTGGTGTACTTCTATTCTAACTTTTATAGAAACTCTTGTAAACCGACCGGATAGAACTTACGCACAGTCGATAGAGTTTTCTTATTTAGGTTTCTTTTTTTATTAGGTTTTATATTAGCTTCTAATATATATCCATCTTCGCAAAGAGTATACAATCTTCGGCAAGCCAAAGCTATGCCTTCCTCACTTGTTTTTATTGTCTCAAAAGCTATTTCGGTTGAAATTTCATTCTATGGTAGATGATATTATATATGGTATATGGTATTGCATCTGCCTTCTGGCGCTTCCTTTCTTTTACGTAAAATACGCAATCGCTTTCTGATTTTTCTGTTTTTCCCCTGGTATAAAGTGCATAACATGTTGTTGTTATTGTTATCGGATGATGCAGCTGTATCTGACATAACTATAATGAAATGAAACAGAAACCAATTGATTTTGTAAGCTGCAATATCTCTGGCTAGAAAATAGCAGATGTTAAAAGTTCTAACATTTTATGTTTAATTATTCAATTATAATAACGTCATAAACAGAGAGATTAGTAAAAAAGGTAATTACAAAGTCCCTGTTTAATTGGTAAAATAATTATACTCTATCGCGAGGTGTCTTAAAAGAAAGTTTATATTATTATTGATTTCAACCGATTCCTCTAATTTTTAAACTTACTTTCAAAAGTGAGGATTGCTAGAAAATCTTCTACATTTCCTTCGATCTCTAGAAATACTTAAGGCTGCCTACTATACTCGTCGCCATCAATGGGTTTCAATAGGCTAACGCCTCAGATATTACTCCTAGGCCAGTATATGGTTGTTCCTAAAAATTTGACGAACTACAGAATGGTCTATAAACCAGTACAAACATTCTTTAGGAAAAAATGACTCAGATTTCAACTTATTCGACTTAATTAAGTCAACAACTGAAAGATACCTCCAAATACCTTTCCTAGCTGGTAAACCGCAGATTTCGCCAAAGTTAAAGGTAAAACTATATGATTTAATGTTTCCTTATTTAAAATACAAAAAAATGAGTACTCCAGTAAAATATAGTCCGAATATGTGAGACTCATGTACCTTATAACTGACATAACTTGTTAACCATTTCTAGTATGTTCAATATAATAATAGTAGTTAACATTCGCATTGAAATACGTTAAAGTCACGTCCAAGGCCCGGGAAATGTCTATTTACCCAATCGGCAGTCACGTTTCGAACGCACAATGTTTTGTCGATTGACCAAATTTTTACAAGTCAATAACAAATCCGAACAAAACATTATTTTGAATGGCAAGCAATTAATTTTCCCAAGTTCTGAAGAGATAAGCCGGAAAAGTTTACTAGTTGGAACCGAGCTGAACAGCTTTCCGGAAAGAAAAAGCAGATTTGAAACAATTGAAATACAACAAACTCAAGCATAAATTTGTTGGGTGCATTTTCAAATAATTAAAAATTTTAGAGGAATACTCTGTGCTCGACTACTAGATACCCAGTATTTGGAAATCAGAAATTACATATATTATATTATAATTTACGACTTTTTTCTTTCGTTATTTTCGTTTACAAAAATAAGTGAAAAATTGGCATATAATGAAATATTTCCCTGAAGAAAAATTATCCAAATTTTGTGATTTTCTGCTAAGCTCTATGTTAGAAAATTCATACTGCTTTCACGTTTAAGATATACAGTTGAATGTTGTAAAGGTTAAAAAAAATTTGAGATATAAGAGATAAAACAATTTTTTTAGATGGACACGTTCTTCCATTATGTAGAATTTAGCTGTGATTTGTATCACGCTCTAGCAATAGGTATTGATATTATCAATTTAAATATTTATGTATTAATTTAACATCAATAAATAATACAAAATATTTAGCACCTTGGGCCTTTTCTACCAGTTTACCCACAGTACGCCTTTTCGGGCATTCTTCATTGCAAAATCTTAACCTCAAAAACTTAAACTGGAGCAGTGGATAACGTACTATGCCGCCAACCACGCGGTGATGGGTTCGAACCCCATTTATGTCGAGAGCATGTAGTTAGGTTGTGACGTAGGATTTGAAACCCAAAAAACTGGGACCTTGAGGCTGTGGCAGGTCATGATCTCGACATGAGTGGGGCTTGCATCCGCGACCTCTTGTTTGGCGGGACAGTGCGCAACCCACTGCACCGCCGAAGTGTCTTTTTTGTCAAATTTTCAATATGTTTTATTTATAAATTTATAATTTTTATTTACTATGGATTTTTTCTAAATTTTAGCGTTTTTTCTTAAGAATTTAAATGTTTACTACAAAAGCAAAAAGGATTTGAAGAGCCCTGCATTTTTTCTAAATAAAAATGTATTCTATCAAACTCTCAATATTTTACCAGTTTTACGATTAATTATGGTATAACATAATACTTGTCAATGAACATAGCCGTTTGTTGTAAGCACTCTGCATTCTGCACATTTTTCGGAACCAGTCGGAACCAATATCAAATATTGGTCATACAACTAAAAGTCGGGAATCACCTTATTTTACATGTTTTTGAGGCGATTATTTTAAAATTTGATACGGATTTAAATTTTCTTTTTTTTTAAGACTCCACCAAATTTCAAAAAAATTGAACCACTAAATCAACTAAATTTGGGCTTGCCCAAAATTATGGTGTGAAATTCTCGGGTTTTTAGTAAGAAGTTGAAAGTAATTCTATTGTTATATAAATTGTTTCTAATGTAATATATTGTTTAAGATAATTCCTTCTTGTTTAATATTATTATTTTAATTTGTTAGATTTCTCAGGTAAGACATCGCTGGCACATTGAAATATTCTGTCGGTTAAGATCAGTTTAAAGCTCAAATATTTGAATAGCATGGTAATTTTTGGAAATATTTGAAATTCGGAGCTTAATTAGAAAAATTTGTAGTCAATTGGCTGCTCTAGTTTAAAGATTGCATTATAAAGTCCCATTGGAACTATGGTCAGAATACAGGGTATGCTGCAAAGATGAATAAGAGAGAAAAACGGAGGCAGAGACGTAGAGAAAGAGATAGAGAGAGTAAGAAAGAGAGTAAGGAAGTTTGATGGATTGAGAACAAACGCCCTGAAATGCAAATACAAAATGCTGTTGACCGTTTTTTCCCTATGAACATTATGACAATTCACACACACACACACACACACACACACACACACACACTTATATAAAATAACAATTATTGCAACAACTACAACAACAACAACAACAAATAACGCTATCGCCGTAGCGCTTTGTCCGCCGACTTCACGCGCTGCTCTTGGCCAATTCGAATATTGTGAATTGAGTCTGGTTTAAGTTCTTGACGCGTCAACACGCTCCTCAGTCGAAGCCCCGCCAAAACGTCAAAACGCACGCGCAACGCTTCCGATACGTTTTCGAAATAAAACGTTAAAAAATCCCGAGTACGTTTCGAAAATATTTCCCAGTGTATAGTTTTTTTTTTTTTTGAAAATTTATTATTTCTTCGATTTGGAAGCATTGCGCTTATCTTGGCCCCCATATCATACATATATAGACTATATCTGTCTCACCTTCAGCTCGATTATTTATGATGAAAGCTTTGGCAATTAGTACATGGGAATTTCATTGATTTATGCGATTCATAAATACAGCGAAAAAAGTTAATTAAATCAAATGCTGAATTTGCCGTCATAAACAATTAATGCTTATCTCATACATAATAAATTATATAAATTTAATCATATAATACCGAGTTCCTGTGAATATTGGACTCCTGCAATGAATTCGTGTGAATTGTGAATGATTAAAGATTACGAATTTGCCATTTTTCATCATTAAACACATCTATTTAAACAATTTTAAACAATGTGATCAAACCTATAATTGTTGCTTAAAATTCCAATTCATTACTCCCCCGTGCTTACATTTATAGAGCTGAAGCTTAACCCATACAACTGAGACAGTTGTATACTAATCTTAACCCAACTGAACTCATATTCTTCAGTTTTTATTATTATTATTATATGGCCAGAACAAGCCTATAGGTTTACAGCCTGATTTTTGTCTATATTTCTATTTCTTTCACTAATGGTGATTTCAAATCCTACGCCACAACATAGTTTGTCCTTCCATAGGAGGTTAATACTAAGTACATTGGAGCTTAAACTCAGTTTGGCGAAACAATATAACATACAGTTGAAAGTTTTGAATAATTATAATTTATTTAAATAATATTTCGGGGCCTCGGTGGTCCAGTGGAAAGCGCACTGTCCGGCCAAACAAGAGGTTCGAGGTTGTGGCGTAGGATTTGAAATCCACCACCCACGTTGAAAAAAGTTCTTCAGTGAAGGAAGCAGAAATAATGCAAAAATAGGGCCTTAGGTTTTGACCCTAAAGGGTTGTTATGGCCATATAATAATAATAATAATAATAATAATATTTGTTATAAAATCTTATTGCTTAACATTCTATTTAATATATAACATTTGGTTCAGCAACTTTTTAAAGAAAACTAATTAAAATTTTTTTTAAGTAATTTGTGGAACTGGAAATTACTGATTTCGTTTGAACTTAGCACAAATGTCGAAATAATTGGAAATAAAATTATATATTTTTTGTCGAACTGAAAACTGGTTTAGTTGTTTCGGGCACTTCGAATTTCGTATAGATTCTGGTTTAATTATTTTTCTGGTATAACTGACAAATAATGTGCACATAGTACATACAGTGGGGCACGAAGTCATATTTCTTAAGAGGGGTGGACTTTAAGAGTTGACTTTTTCGCATAAAATCAAATTGCTTTCTTTCAATTGGAAAGCTTTTTCAGTGAAGAAGGCATTTTTTCAACTCTCCAACTCTCAAATATTATGCATATTTCTTGAAAATCTATTCCAACTTCCCGAAAACAGACCCTTTCATCACACACCACTGTGTTCATATAACATATATTATATACGAGACCTGTTTATTCAAATACAATTAAGTCTTATATATAATGTATACTATATCTATGATACATTTGCTAAAATTAAAATTGAGCAAATATGAGTACAAAATTGTTTAGCATGGAGAATCGTGCGCAATTAATGCAATTTTAATTTATCGAATGTTATTTAAAACTTCTATCGACTTTTATTGGGAAGGTTCAGAACTCAAAACTTGTTGATATAAAAATTTAATATTTTTCGGGAAACTGCAATATGACAAAATAAATTTTGAAACCATAAATCACTTATTATTATAATAATTGGGTCAAAGCCTAATGCACTATTTGTCTTTTTTTCTGCTTCCTTCACTGAAGATCTGACGTGTGTGGATTTCAAGTCCTACGCCGCAACCTAGTTTTTCTAGGAGGGTCATGCCTATCGACATGAGCGGGACTCGAGCTTGCACTTCTTGTTTGGCGGCCAGTGCGTTATATGTACACTGATCCACCGAGACCCCTATCTATAAATCACTTACAATGGAAATATCATAATTTTGAAATATTCCATTAACATTTATTCATATGCAGTTAAAGAGTACTGATTTCAGTATTTCAATACATGAAAACATGATATGATAGTTACAGGTATAATTTCTATTGATTAACAAAACTATTATAACTTTTGTCCCATTTTTCAAACGGAATCAGGGTTTACTTCTGTTTCCTTGAGATTTAAATTGTACATTTAACTTTTATGGTCTGTTTTTATGATTTTTTGTGTATATTTTAAGGCTAAAATTTATAATACTAAAGCATTTGGGGAAGCATTATCTTCGACTCATATATAATACCCAAAAAATTGACAAATATTAAGCTTATTTGTCCCATCGGTGAATCAAGCCTTCGACCTAATAGACATTTAGTCATTACACTCTTACGAAAGTCAACCTATGTCAAATTTTATGAAAATAAGAGATGAAGAAAACATGAAAATTCCAAGTTTTTCGACCGAACCTTTTGAAATAGTTACTACTATAAGAAGAATTGAAGTACTATGGAAAGAACGATCAAATTCGACTTTTGGTTGTGCGATAGCTATAAGATATAGTAGTTCGATCCGACCGGTTATAACCTCTCCAGATAATACTGCAGGTATCCTACAACACGTTACAAACTTCAGCACAAAGTTAATATTTTCTATTTTTTTTTTCAATAAGAGTATAATACAAATAATCAATATTTGTCCGATCCAGAAAATAATCTATTAAACAAAAAATTATCCGTACAAAATTTCCTTTAATTATACCAAGTAAATATTGGTAAAGTTAGTTCCTACTTATCATCTAATTAAACCAATCAATATCGCGATATGACATCAGCATACTGGCCTTTTATCATGCTTTCGGTCCCCCTGCCGGCCCCACATGGATACTAACCCGTTAATGCTACAATCAATTGTACCGTTAACTATTCTATATACTTTTTAATCTGCTTTAACCGATTCTCGGCTGCTTCGTCTCATCCGATGGCGCGGCTTTGTCAGTATTTATCTAGACAGGCCCAACGCAATGCAGACTTACGTACTTCCAGACTTCGCTTAGATTAGAAACTTATAGAATTTATAGCTTTAGAACTTTATCAAAGTAAATCGTAAATCGTAAATCTTGAATGCTAGACAAATTCCAAGCTAATCCGGGTCTTCCACATTCGCAGAAGCAACAACGCAACCAAGCAAAAGCCATCGAAGCTGGCGAAATGGGCAAAACTTTGGAAATAACGAAACCGGAGCCGCAATCGCAGCAACAGTCGCAGCATGGAGAGAAACGCGGTGAAAAGGATGTGGAGAGCACGGTGAAGCGGCGTCATGCCACCTCGAATCTGGAGGCGGCGACACATCTGTTCAAGGGCAGCGTCGGTGCCGGGCTCTTTGCCATGGGCGATTGTTTCAAGAATGGCGGCATCATTGGATCCACCCTGATGCTGCCCATAATTGCCATCATGTGCGTCCATTGCGAACGCCTGCTCATACGTGGCTCCCTGTTGGCCGTCTCGAAAACGCCGGGCGCCACCTTCTACGACTATCCGGAGACTGTGGAGAAGTGTTTCGAGTACGGGCCACGCCCACTGCGCTGCATGTCCCGTGCCATGAAGCTGATTGTGGAAATGTTTCTCTGCGTCACCCAATTTGGCTTCTGCGCCATCTACTTTGTGTTCGTCACGGAGAATCTACATCAGGTGAGTGCATCCCATAATGGAGGAGGATTGCTATAAGAAATTTTATAGATTTTCGGGACCATTCAGGAGTGTAGGCAGTGGTGTTATAGGCCTTAGACTAAGGATACTATCGATATTATGAATTTCTCCGATTTTCCTATATACTATGGATTCCATGTCAATTTTAAGGGAATTTTATAAAATCGTTTAAATCTTTAAAAAGTTTCACAAAACAATGTGTTTATCCCATAGATTATAATGGGGTATCAATTTTTTTAAAAGACAGCCTCTAAGTTCGAAAAAAACCTTCAAAAAGGAATTCCAACACCTAATATATAAAGCATATATAATCGGAATCATCATTAAGATTCCAATCTACTTAGCCATTTCTATCTGTCCATCCGCCTCTTGTTAGATTGAAATTGGGGTCTCAAATTTGGGAACTGAATAATTTCAAATTATACGAAACTACATATCAAATTCTCCCGCTGGAAAACTAAGGGTTTTTTCTACAAACAAGATATTTTCAGACTTAGGTATCTCCTGTGCCCATTTCTTTCTTTGGAAATAGGGCTTAAAATTTGTGAACTTTATTCAACATTCATCGACAACCTCCAAATACTTTTCCAGGTCCTGCAGCAGAATGGCATAGACATGAGCATGAGCATGGTAATGCTCATAACGCTGCTACCGGCCATGATACCATCGCTGATGACCAATCTGAAGTATATTTCACCCGTTTCGCTGTTGGCCAACTGTGCGCTGCTCTTCGGCCTTATCGCCACTCTGACCATTGCCTTCTCGGAGGGTCCCATGCCGTCGATCGGTGATCGGAATTGGTTTACGGGCGGATCACAGCTATCGCTGTTTTTCGGCACCGCCTTGTTCTCCTACGAAGGTATTGCCTTGATCTTGCCCCTAAGGAACTCGATGCGGGATCCAGAGAATTTCAGCAGTCGCTTCGGTGTGCTCAACGTAACCATGCTGTTCATCACGGCACTGTTCATGTTCACGGGATTCGTGAGCTATATGCGATGGGGCGAGGATGTTGCGGGCAGCATTACGCTCAATCTGAATGTAGCCGATGTGTAAGTATTTTTACCCTAAGGTTTTATTATGTGGGCTTTAGGAGAATGTCAAAAAAGATGCGGGAATTTGGAGGAACGCCTCGAGGGAATGTCAATATTTTCTACAACCTTGTTCTCTTTCCATACCGACTAAGGGTATAATAGTTTGTTGGAATGTATGTAACAGGCAGAAGGAGGCGTGGCAAAGTCCATTAAGTAGATATATTGTTGCATCAATAGCCTAGTCGATATAGCCATGTCCAAACTTAACATGAAGAACCGCGTATAGTATACGTTTGTTTGTCTGTTTCGATTTTCGGATGCCACGCCCCCTTCGCCCGATAATCGATAAAAACTATTTTCGACTAAATGGCCATAACTTTTGCAAATATGGTATACCATATAGTGCCATTATTAGAATCTACAGAACGTAAGCTCCCTAAATATATGTATGTTTATAGTTTATACAATTGTGACAATGTTATTAACTAATCCTGAAAATTTCGGAACGATCGCATCATAAACATTAAAGTTATAAGACTCAAAAGTTGGGCCAAAATGACAAAAGTTAAAAAAATTCCTTATGTCACCTGGTGGCTATAAGTGTGTATATGTGTGCGTGTGTATTCCCCGACTGGGATCAGGGTATCCAAATTCCAAATTCCCGCATATTTTCCAATTTTCCATTGACCTATTGTTAAATTTCCCTTGTATACTTCCAGCTTGTCGCAGGTCGTCAAAGTGGTAGCTGCTCTTGGCGTCTTCTTTGGCTATCCCATACAATTTTTCGTCATGATGAAAATCCTGTGGCCACCAGTGAAACGTGCCAATGGCTGTGCCCAAAGATATCCCATCACCATGCAGGTGTTTTTGCGTTTCATCATGGTCATGATGACATGTAAGCTTATAGAATAACTCTCAAAATGCTCTATATTTCTATACTAACATTTTTCTGATTTTCCCGCACAGTTTGTGTAGCTCTGGTCGTACCTCAATTGAATCTTTTCATCTCCCTCATCGGTGCCCTGTGCTCCACATCCCTGGCGTTTGTCATACCGGTAATCATTGACTTTGTCACACGCACCCAGGTGCCTAAGGGTCTGGGATGTTGGATTTATCTAAAGAATATCCTTATTCTGACCGTGGCCTTGTTGGGCATTGTCACCGGCACCTATCAGAGTATAGTTGAGATCATAAGGGAGTTTAATTAGTCGGATCGAGGATCCTCAGCCTGAGAGCTTTTGTGCTTGCCAAGTATTTTGTAAATAGGCGATAATCATGTGAATACCTTGTAATGTTATACATATATTGTCCTCGTAAGTTAAGTTTAATATTTACATGTTTTTTTTTGCTCATTTTTTTGTTAATACTTTTAAGTTGTACCTGCCGTGCTTATTTATATATGGCGCTATTGTTTATCAACTGTTAAATGCCTTTCACACACCACATATATATATACATACATATAAAAAAAAATATTTTAATAAATGATTACAAATCGTTTTTCTTTTGTTTGATTTTGAATAAGGCGCCTAAAATCTGACTGCGCTGAGTGCGTTTACCAACACTGACGCCAGCCAAGGCAGGGATGCAACAACAGTTTTAACAGTCTCATAACAGTAATTTTAATATACCCCGCCTATTGGCCGGGTCCAGAAAGACTTTTCTCCATGAACTTCTTGCGTGCAAAACATATCCACCATTTATTGGGCTTATCGTCGGGGGTATCGAATACCTTCTCCAGCACTCTGAGGCCGGTCTCTTGCCGCAACTGAAGCAAATATTCACGCATAAGATCCGGGTTATCGGGTTTGGCATAAACCGAGTTTAACGGAAATCCCGCATCACCGGGTATGTCAAATTTCGAAATAGCCATGGCATAGAGCTCCTGCTGACCCTGATCCTTGCTTGTGCAGCGCGCCAAACGTTTCAGACACTCGGTTATATAGAGCGTTATATAGATAAGAACACGGTCTACTTCCGACTGCATTCCAAAAAAAAAACTCATGAGATAACATACAAATTATATATATATACATCTTTAAAGGGGTAAAGTACTTACCCTAACTTCATATTTACGAAAGAAAACGTTCGCTTTGAAATAATTTAATGACTCATCTATAATGTCGTTATCAGTATTAACACTGGGCGCTGGCCCGTGTACTTTGCTGCGTAGCGGCAAAATGGCCATATTACCCACTTTCAGTTCAAAACTCTCAATTTTCGAATGATACGCCTATAAAAAGTAAACAAAAACATGTCAAAGTTATCAAAAATTCAAATTAATTTGGAATATAATTTTCAATATTAACCATTATTAGTCATAAGTTTAAGCATATTTTTGTATGACGTTGAGTTCAGTACTTACAGGCATTTTAGGTGCTTTTCAATCAACCGAGTTTCAACTGGGAAACATGAATAACCCCTTGTTTTCGTTTATCCACATTAGCAACAATATCTTTATTGTTTTTACACGGAATATGCGCTGCAGCCCTGGTTTCTTATCGTTAAGTGCTATCGATAACTAGTATATGTCATGTATAAGCATATAACAGTAGTATGGGCATTTAAAATTTTTATTAGTCGTTTATTTTATAATTATTTTTAGCTCAAAGTTCTTAAAATAAACGTTAAAAACATTACGTTTACATTTATAATTTAAAATTATTGTGACGAAATTACCACCTGTTTAAAATACCAATTAACATTGGCAACTTTCGATTAGTCATCAATTAATATCGATTTTTGTGAGCCTTTACAGTGTGCATTTTATTGTTTTTAGGCATACGGTCATACTGGTCGCACGTTTTATATCAACAAATGAAGAGAGTAAAAACAAAAAAGTCAACACCGGCGCCCATGCACGTGGATAGCGATGATGCAGTGCAGCCGGATAGCAACAGCTTGGACGAGCCCATTGAAGCCGACAGCACGTCAAATGTACCTGAAAATGAGGACGAGGAGGATGATGATGAAATGGATTTGGCCAACTTCAGCGCCGCTGGCAAGGTACAAGCTGACAGCTCCAAGCAAAAGAAGCGCAAAAAGGGCATAATTTATATCTCGAATATACCCAAACATATGAACGTAACACGTTTGCGTGAAATACTGGGTGAATACGGTAAAATTGGACGCGTCTACCTGCAGCCGGAGAAGCTGTCGAGTAAGTATTGATATGATCATTCTCTGCTGGAAAAGCCAACTAATGCTGTATCCCTTAATCCCCTCTGCCAGGTGACAAGAAAGCCAAGCGGAATAAACGTAAACGCTATAATATACACTTCACCGAGGGTTGGGTGGAGTTTGAGTCCAAGCGCGTGGCCAAGCAGATTGTGCCGCTGCTGAACAACAAGCAAATCTCCACGCGGAAGAAGTCACAATTCTACGACTCCTTGTGGAGCATGAAGTATCTGCCACGCTTCAAGTGGGTACATCTCACGGAGCGCATGAACTACGAGCAGGCGGTGCATAAGCAGCGCCTACAGACGGAGGTATCCCAAGCACGCCGGGAGACCACATTCTTCCAGAACAACCTGGACAAGAGTGAACACCTCAAGAAGCTGGCAAAGAAGGCCAAGAAGCTTAAGAACAAGCAGGCGGAGGAGGCTTAGTTATTATTTAACATAAATGTATATTTTTTTTTTGAATATAAAATCAATTGGCGCCAAATACGCTGTTAATTTGAGCATTTTGCGCTGATGGTTGCAAATTCTGCGTTTTGTTGCGCATTTTGCGTTTCTTAATTTTAAGTTAACAGTGTTGCGCGTTTAGCAATTCAGCGGCTAGATCTAGCTACTTTTAATGCGTTGACCCTTAAAAGTTTCATTCAGAATGATCAGGAGGACAAATGTATGTCTGTCCGTCTATATATGCAAACTAGTCCCCCAATTTTTGAGCTATATCATATCATAAATCGATTTGCTCATATTTCGCACGGCTTCAAACGTATTGGACTGAAAGTTTACATACTCCCAAGATTCGTTATTATCAACCGCTCCACCAAATTACATAAGGATCAGACTTCTATATCATATAGCTGCCACATAACCATAAATCGGTTTTAGCCTTGGACTGAAAGTTCACGTCTTCAAAGATTTTTATTTTTAGGTATAGTTTTATATATTTTTTTTCTTATATTTTTATATAAATCAGTTACTTTTTATAGAAAATATGTTTGGTGCTCTCCGATTCAACGAGGGATACGTCTTCGGGGTCAAATACGTACATTATAGACATACTTGTTGGGTAGTTAAATTTAGCATTTTTTTTTTGTTGGCAATTTTCTCATTATTTTTAGCAACGTTTTTCCCAAATCTAGCAAATTTTTCTTCTCAAATTCTGGCAGCACTGATGTTAAGGCGTCGATATTTTTGCATATAAATATTTAACGTAAACAATTACATATTGCACATTTAAAGACAACTTTTTTCAACAATTCGTTGTTTATTAATTATTTTTGACAACGCGCGCCATGTTTAGCTTGTCAATTTTTGACATTTGAATTATAACAATTCATAGTTCGAATGTTAGTTAACAGTATCGAATGCCTGCACTGTTAATTAACATTCGAACTTCTGTTACGTTTTGCTGTAATTGACTTAATGTGTGTGATGTCTGTGTTTGTATTGTTGTGTATTTAATAAAAATAATAACTGTGGACATTTGGACCTTTGTGTCGTTTCTTATCTTAACAAAGAGACTTCATCCTCACTCAGGCAGCAATTACGTAGCAAGATGTCGTTGCGGCCACTTGTCGAAGGCGATTGCGGCGCGGTGAACCCGCTGATGCAACTGGGCGGGCAGTTCACACGTGATGTTGCCCGCAAGGACGAAGGCTTCGCACAGGCGCCATTCGAGCGCCATTTGCGGCCAGATGAACAGCTGGTCAATGATTTCCTAGGCCAAGTGGCGGGGCCACCGCAATCCTTTCAAATGGACACGTTGCTGCAGGAGATGCGCGACATCAACATAGCCGGGCCCATGCAGCAGCAGCATCCGATGGCGGACAAGCTAGCAGGTCAATGGAGTCGTGACTTTATACGGCATCAGCAAATGCCGCATAACAAAATGGTGCATATGCAGGCCCAGCCACAGGATCTACAACATGCCCAAGAGTTCTTCGATGAGCCGTTGATCACCAGTCAGAATTTCATGCCACCGCCGCCACTGATGCGACAGCCTTACATGGCCATAACAGCTGCACCCCAGCAGCAACATGATGCCTTCTTTGACGAGGGCATGGAGACCATTATAACAGACAATCTGCCGCAAGTAGCGGACCCCAAGGATTCTGTGGGTGAGTGGATCAGTGACTATCAGCGAAACAAGGAGCAGCACGAGCAGACCGCCGCCAATTTCAATGAAAAGTTCTGGCAGCGCCTGCAGGATGAGTGGCAAAAGCTGGCGGAGGAGAACGAGCATCCTTGGCTCTCGGAATACAATGAAAATCTGGACGCGTATAAAGAGTATGAGTTTGCCGAACAGAATCCCATGTCCGAGCTTGACAATGCATTTGAAAAGGGCAAGGAATACCTTCTAAAGGGCGATATACCCAGTGCGGTGCTCTGCTTCGAGGTGGCCGCCAAAAAGGAGCCGGAGAGGGCAGAGGTGTGGCAACTGCTGGGTGCTTCTCAGGCGGAGAATGAAATGGATCCGCAGGCCATTGCGGCGCTGAAGCGTGCACTGGAACTGCAGCCGGAAAACCGGCAGGTGCTCATGTCCTTAGCTGTTTGCTATACCAACGAAGGACTCCAGAACAATGCGGTCAAGATGCTGTCCAGCTGGCTGCAGGTGCATCCACAGTACCAACACCTGCTTACCGCCTATCCACAGCTGCAGACGGAGACCACTTCGTTGGCCTCGTCACTTATAGGTGCTGACAAGCTGCGAGAATTGCAGCAGGTGTACCTGGAGGCGGTGCGTCTGCAGCCGGCGCAGGTGGATGCGGATCTTCAAGAGGCACTGGGCGTACTGTACAATCTATCCGGTGAATATGACAAAGCTGTCGACTGCTATCGTTCCGCACTGCAGGTAGATCCACAAAATGCCAAGCTCTGGAATCGTCTGGGCGCTAGCTTGGCGAACGGCTCACGTTCTGTGGAGGCGGTGGAGGCATATCAGCAGGCGCTTCAGATACAACCGGGATTCATACGTGTGCGCTATAATGTGGGCGTGTGCTGCATGAACCTTAAAGCGTACAAGGAGGGCGCCGAGCACCTGCTTACCGCACTGACCATGCAAGCACACACGAATGCCGCGCAGGAGCTGCCCAATGCTCAGTCAGTGGGTCAGCATCAGATGTCAGAATCTATCTGGAGCACACTCAAAATGGTCATCTCCCTAATGGGACGCAGCGAACTGCAGGGATATGTTAGCGAACGTAATCTGGAGGCACTCAATGAGGCTTTCAAGGACTAAGGAAACAAAAACCGGCAACCATGGGGATTATTTCTAAGCTTTTTGTACATAACTTCGCTTGCATTTCCGGCAACTGCGCCTAAAGACCTGTTAATTTGGTAGATTTGGAGTGTATTTTTCTATGTTTAGACGCTTAAGGATATATAAAATTAATTGTTGCCTCTTTTGGAAAATTTCACACATTAAAAAATTATAATTTTTGAATTCCATATTGTAAATTTTTTGTATTGTTTAGAAGCCAGAGGTCGTGAGTTCGAGTCCCACTCATGTCGAGAGCATGGGAGCCTCGGTGACCCAGTGGATAGTGAGCTCTTCCGCCAAACAAGTGGCTGTGTGTTCCACCTATGTCCATAGGCATAACCCGCCTACAAAAACAAGGTTGTGGCGTAGGATTTGAAATCCACCAAAATATATCTTCAGTGAAGGAAGATCTTCAGTGAATAAAGACAAATAGTGCTTTAGGCTGTTACCAGACAGTTGCTCTGGCCATATAATAATATATTTTGTAAAACTATACTAGTTGTTAACAGTTGTTCAGTTCATTATTTGAAGTTAATCCCCGCAAGAAACCCGATTCATCTATACTCTGGCTGCTTAATGCTTAGGGTAGATTACCCAAACGCTTGTAGTCAATCTTCTCCAGCTGCACCAGCGGCTTCAGCTGCTCGGCAAACGTGCGCATCTCGTCGCCCACACTCTCCTGACCCGTAGGCGCTACCACCGACAGTTCCACTATATAGCTCTGTGAGATGGGCTCATTGGCCATATCCTGTTGCTTGCCGGGCACAATTTTGATGAGTTTGGAAACGGTGATTTTCATGCGCCCCTTACGAAACATATAGCCTGGAAAGTGGAGCATTTAGTATAAACAAAACACACAGTAGGAGCTATAGACTTACCCTTGGCTATATACTCAAATTCTAGGCGGAAGCCCATTTCAGACAGGAAATCCAGTATGCCATTGGTACAGGCACAGTCCATGCAACTACGCACCAGCGTGGGCCTATTAATATTCACCTCCGGCTGGCCCAGGTAACGCATCTGGAAAGGTGCATCGCGTCCCAGTGCGCGCCGCACGCGCAACAACAAAGGTTGATTGGCATTTGGCTGACGTAGACTCATGCAGACTTCCAGGTCGTGGAAGGGTTCCGGTGAGGAGTCCACATTATCACATAGTCCTTTCAATCTGTTAGAAATATATTCATCTATTCAAACTGCTTGGAATTGTTCCGTTTTTGAGACTCACCTGTGCATCAAATGCTCGACGGCTGAGTCCAGTATGGAGCCCTGGAGCAAATACTCCAGATTGGGCAGAAATCGATTGTTTAGCGCATGCGAAAGTGATTCGCGCGCCGATGAGATGGGCGTAGTATTCATTATGTATAATAATAAAGATTAAAATTAAAGTTAACACTCAACTTGCCGAACGTTGCGTTTGTTTACGTTTTACTGTAGAACGGCTTTTGTTATCGAAAAATATGTTATCGCACAAAATGCATGTATCGCAGCAAGTAATAAGATACAAGGTTACAACTATAAAGCTATCGATAAATGGTACCCGATAGCCGATTGTAACGTCACAACTGCCTCTATTTAAGCCGAGCCGTAGTAGAGCGCGCCATTCAATAAGCTGTGCTTGCTGCGCATAGATAACGCACGCAGAAGAAAAAAGCTCCTTAAAAAATGTAATTTTTTGTTTTTAAATATCGGGTTGCTCAATATATGACGTGTGCGCGCAGTTGAATATCGGGGGTTATCTTGTAAATGCGATAAGTTTTTGACTCAGCAGACTCGCGGGTGGGGTTGCCAGCTGAAACTGTGCAGATAAGGATGCCAGATGCGAAAAAAGAACACCCACATATCGACGCAATTAGAATTTGTGTTGTTTAACAACAAATGTGTTGATGTTATATACGTTTAAGCCACTAAATGGCCAGTCAAACGCAATATGAATTGCTAACGAGCTGTTTTGAAACGTTGCGACACAACGGTAGTTAATAGCAGCGCAGGGCAGCGCCAGAGCCTACGTTTCCAACGTCTCCTGCGCCACCTCCTCCGACTTCGCCTCCGCCTCTGCCACCGCCTCCTGCGCTCTCCAGTTACCACAGTTACGTGAACAACGAACGTATACGGAACGTACGTACGTAAGGAGACACCCATTATACATACACACACACACCCATCCATCTATGCGTGAGATGACAACAAGAATACAACAAGAAGTCAGAGAAGCAACAGAAGCAGCAGCAGCAGCACGAGTAGCAACAACAACAACAAACAACACAATAACAACAACAACAATAACAATAACAAACATAAACAAACAATGAACGTAAAGAAACGGCCACGTCTGGAGCTAGCCCGAGCCGCGACGGCCACGGACGTCGCGCTGCTTAGCGGCTCGTATGGAGGGAGCATCGCTGGGGGGAGCATTGGGAGTGTCGGCACAACGACGACGGGCAGCGCGAACGGACTGTTCCTGACCAGCGGCATGGGCGTTGGTCTGGGGGGCGTGGACATGAATAATGGTGCTCAAATATATTTAACCATATGCGGCGACGATGACAACTCGTCGGAATCTCAAGAGTTTTATGCGATTGAAAGCATTAAACAGGAGCCAGACTTGGATGCACTGCATCCGCTATTGCCCACTAGCCTGCAGCTGCCAACTGGTTGTGAAATTTATTTAGTTAAGGACACGAGCAATGCCAGTGTCGCCACGACAGCGGGTCATACGCAATCAATGGCTTCCATTAAATTGGAACCGGACTCCATTTCCACGCCGTCCGCGAACGTGATATTCGTTAGTGGCAGCGGTGCCACGCCCACTCACAATATACTTGTCAATGCCAACAAAAGCAAAACCATTGCCGTGCCCCCGCCTGCTGCACCACCACCACCACCCACACCACTACCGCCACAACCAGCGGCTGTTCCTATTCATGCTCCTGCACCGGCTCCAGCTGCACCGGCTCCAGCTCCGCCACCTCCTGCTGCTGCGGCTGTTTCGCTTTCCGTTTCGGTTCCTGCTCCACCCTGCACGGGCTACAACGTCAAGTTGGATGCGTACAAGAAGCGCGACGACAAGCGACGCGCCACCCACAACGAGGTGGAGCGCCGACGTCGGGATAAAATCAATTGTTGGATCTTTAAGCTGAAAGAGATGCTGCCCACGGAGGGCAACCGCTACAAGCCGACCAATCACCATACAAATGCTGAAACTCCGGACAACAAATCGGCCATACGCAATGGCAACCATAATGGACGCACACCCCCCAACGACTCCAAATCTCAAATACTAATCAAGGCCTGTGACTATATCAAGAGCATGCAGAATGAAATTGACAGGTGAGCGAGCCACAGATGAAGATGGACAGGATAGATACACCCGTTAAGGGAAAAGTATCTCTTTTTGACAGATTTCTAAAATTTATATTCGCAATGGTCTAAAGAATGTTCTTCAGTGAAGGAAGCAGAAGTAGAGAAAAATAGGGCTTCAGGTTTTGACCCAAAAGGGTTGTTATGGCCATATAATAATAATAATAATAATGGTCTAAAGATAGTAAAAAATCGAACTGAACACGTTTGTCGGTCTGTCTACATAATATGGTGTCCGTTTCGCAATCTGATCTGTCATATGACCCCAAACTCATGTTTCTTCATATTTCCCATGTTGTATAAGCTATCGACTTCAAATTGTAAACACATTTGGATTTGTTTATTGTCATCCGATCCATTGTGTTTCACAGCAATTAGCTTATATATACAGAAATTAGGCATCTATTAAAAACACAATCTCTTTCCTTCTACTAGATGTGATCCAAATGTATTGTGGTGTGGATTACCCAGACAGTGTGTATCTTGTGCTAAGGATTCATCAAACTTCATGAAAAATATCTGAAAACATTTTTTTCTCCTATTTAGAAAGCGTATTTTATCCATGGCCTAAACTCCTTTCGGAAGTAGAAATAAAAAAATATCCAATGGAAAGTTAAATTAGATTGTTTCGTAAGACATAAAGTCATCCCACATAAATAAAGGACGCAGAAGTAAAGGCAAAAAGTGCTTCAGGCTAAGACCATACAGGATTGTTATGGCCACATAAATATAATTCAATTTTGTATCCATGCTCTTGAACCCCATTCCGTAAAGATCTGACCCCTTCGGGTTGTATGGCCCTATAATATTACTAATACTTTCTAATGCATTGTCGGAACAGGCTAAATACGACGATTGTATCCCACATTTTCCATGTTATTAAGCTATTGCCTCTTCAGTTCTTTCATAATCTATCATTCTCCAAAATTTTAATAGGATACAATCATTAACACAAAATTTCTCAAATCATTTCTGTCGTTGGTTAGCCGAACGATACTGGGAACGGTGGTTCGAATCTCCATAGTGAGACTATGGCGGTTTTATTTTTTAGAAGTTTCACCTCTTATTCTTGATTATTATACCTATATTCCGACTCAACTTCGCAAAGAAGGTTGAAATCTTTGGTTTACCGAAGAAAGTTCTTCTCCAATTGTAATCTTTAGTAAATTTATGCAAATCGACGGATCTTTCTTAGTATAAACTCGCTTTTTAAATTTCAAAAACATCTGGAAAGGCTTCTCATTTCTGTAAATCTATCCAAATTTTCAGCTTACGCGATTGTTTGCGGGAGGCGGATAATCTGCGTGTAACCAATCAGTCACTGCGTGACGAGTTGGAGAATTTGAAGCAGCAACAGGAGCTGCAGGAGCGTTTCAATACCGCTGGCGGCTCATTTAACGTAACGCTCAATTCCCTGAACAGCTCTGCTACTAGTGACCTCTTCGATGGCATCGATACGGCACCAAATCTTTCAACGGTCTCATCGATAAATTTTACTAAACGGGGCCTCTTGATCACCGACTATGATGAGTGAGGTTTTTCCCCCCCAAAGAACCCACAAAACACCCTCAGAGACATATACACATGCAACCAAAGAAACAACACAATGAACAATGATGGAACTCAATTGAATGGAATAACAATAGTCAAAATATTAACATTTATGTGCCACACAATTATTATTACTTAGGGGGGTGAGAGGAATGCGGGCATCTTCGGCAGCCGAAGAAATAAATTCTTGTTATTGCTGATATTTCGGAAATTCTGATATTCATAGTTCTTTTTTTTTTTTTGTCTGTTTTGTTTTTCCCCTAAAGCCCTTTTTATCAATGTCTCCGACGACTTATATATTTAGGTACAATACATGCATATACATACATATTTATTAAGGGAAATACCATTGTAATTGAGCATTTTTTACTCTAGATCAATTGAGACAACTAGTAAAATATTACGGAATTTGTAAAATTTCGATAAACATGTTATTTGTTATTAAAAAAAAAACCCCATATCATACAGTTGAAAGTAACCAAACCAAAAACGGAAAGACAATATTATGCCCAGGAGGTAGCCATATGACAGAGGTGGTTAAACCGCCAGAAAAAATTCGAAATTTCGGAAATTTCGAAGCAAACGTTTGTGTTTTTTTTTTTAACATTAAAATTGATATTTACCTTGGTATTATCCCTTAAATCATTATTACCAAAAAAACAAAGAAACAAAGAAAGTATAGAAAAAAGTAAAAATTTATATGATATGATAACTAAACTATTTCATATTTTGAGCATAATATTTGTGCTTGTTTTTTCGATTTTATTGTAATGTTACTCGCACTAATTAAATAATGTAAAGTATTTGTAATATCTTATAAACAAACAAAAACAAACAATTATCTATATATATAAATATATATACAAAACATATAAATATTTAAGTAAATATATATACAATATATAAGCGGTTGACAAAGCCTGTAGCACAAGGGAGCAGTATTTTGGAACCGCTCAACAATCTTAAGCATGGTGTAACTATATAAGGTTGTATCATGCGGGATCGAACCGCCCACTCATAAGAAAGACACTCCACATTTCCGGAACATGCGCATAATACAACCTATCATATATATATAACACCATGATTCTCATAATGCAAGTAAGCGTTTCGCTCTTGTAGTTGTGTGTACAGAATAACGATAATATTGTTAAAACGGACAAAAGAAATAATGTAAAAATTTTGAACATATATTGTTGTGAATCGTTAGAAAAAACATGTTTTTTGGTATAGCGTTGATCAAATGAAAGTGCAATTTGTGTTACTTGTTGCTATCTATATACCAGTTAATAATTCTATTAAATTCAATAAAAACAAATAACGGTTACATTTCGTGTGCTTTTTCTGCTGTTTGCCAACACTTTTTTATGCCTCTAAACTTACAGCACTGACACAATCGATTGGCCGCCACATGCTGCGACCAGTGCTGCCAGTTTAGCAATTTTGTTGCTCATTCTAACGACTTTTATAAAAATTTGCAATTTATTTTTTAAGTGTTATTTGCAACTTTTTTCCAATTCACTGCAAAAATTACGATTAATAATTCACGATAAGATCGGATCTTTGTACTTAACTCAGTGGTATAATCGAATCACAATGAGCTGTTTGAGTTCACTGATCTTAATTGTGTATAAAGTGTGAGTTTGGGGAATTTCTAAATTGAATAAAGAATATAAAAAATAATTAAGGATTTGATTCAAAATGGCTGCCGATAGAGACTGCAGTGTTCCGAATCAGTGTACAAAATTAAAGCTGCACTTTGAATTAGCAGATTTATAATGTTTAAATTACTTGACTTTATTTGGTGTTCTTAAGGCCCACATCAAAGTATATGCAAGCCTTAACCAAAAACTTTCAAAGTAAAAAATGCCAACCCAACTACATTCCGATGCAATAGTTGCCATCAACTCGATGAAATCTAAAATTATACCACCTGATTCTGAAATCAATTTTTTTAAGAATGATTTTGAAGATGAATATATTACGATACCTTTAAAAAGAATGTTAAAGAGGCTCAATTTGCACCGTATGAGATGAAAGTTTGAAAAAATTTGCCTGCACTTCATAAAAGAGTCAATAATCCAACTGCGAGAAAGTTAAATATACGGAATCATGCTTATATCCAATTAATATCTTTTTAATATCAACATTTTTTACTCAAATACCTACATTTTACTCAACATACGGAATCATGCTTATATCCAATTAATATCTTTTTAATTTCAAACGTTGAAAAATAAAATTTTTTAGATTTAGCTTCTTTTATTTTAGCAATATTTTCATCATTTTTAGCAACTTTTTGCCCAGATCCTCTAGCAGCTTTTGCTTCTCAAATTCTGGCAGCACTGGCTGCGACGGGTTATCGATAACATTAATCGGCCAACAGGCATATCTACTTGTTCTAGCAAACAACAAACGCAATATTTACAATTGTGTTTTTTTCGTGTAAATAATATAATATATATTAACAAATGTGCAACAAATTAAGTTGAAAACGACCGATCAGTTTGACAGGTCTAAAAAAAGAGTGCTGAAGCTACACGAAAATATATATAAATAAACAATATATTTATAACTGTTGCTGGAAATTGTAAACAAACAGAAGATTCCAATAGAAAAAGCTGAAGGAAATCGAACTAGAGGAAAAGTTAGGAGAGGAAATGTGCTAAAAACCATATAAAGTGCATGTAAAATTGAATTTTGGTAGAAGATAATCTGCATACCAATTCCAATTGTGCAAGAACAAGAACAAACACGCACAAAACTAGTTTACAGAGGCAGCGGCAGCAACGCGGGCAGAGACGTCGACGTCGACGTCACGATAACAAGAACGACGCCAAAGGTAGTTAACGAGTTGACAAGGGGAGTCCAGAGCCGAGCCGAGCCGGGCAGACAGGCGGGCGGGTTGGCGGTGCCAAAGGCAACGTATGCTCGTCGCGAAAGAGATAGCGCACACATAACCCACTGTGCGAGTGCGAGTGAGAAGGGCAGCGCCTGTGGCCTGTAACCAGTTCACAGTCTGTTGGAGCTCAGCGAGGAGGGGTGTGCACACTATGCAAAGCAGTGGCAACAAGCACCACAACAACAAGTAGACGCACACACACACTCACAAAAGGATGTGCCCAATTTCCCTATACACAAAATGGTCGCTGCTGCTGCTGCTCTGCCTGCACGGGGTCAGCGGCATCAGCAGCAGCAGCCATGCGCCGCCGGAGATCATCTTCCGCCAGTGCGAGCCCATTCGCATTGAAATGTGTCGTGGCATTGGGTATAATGAAACCTCCATGCCCAATCTGGTCGGCCATGAGCTGCAAACGGATGTGGAGTACACGCTGCAAACATTCTCGCCGCTCATCGAGTACGACTGCAGCTCGCAGCTCAAGTTGTTCCTTTGCGCCGCCTATGTGCCCATGTGCACGCCCAAGGCGCCGGTGCACTCGATCGGACCCTGTCGCAGCCTCTGCGAATCGGTGCGCATACGTTGTCATCCCGTATTGCAGGGATTCGGTTTTCCCTGGCCACGCGCTCTGGACTGTGAGCGTTTTCCGCGGGAGAACAACCACGAGACCATGTGCATGGAGGGGCCGGGCGAAACGCATGTGCCCATGCAGGATCATGAGGTATACGGACAGCATATGCCCATAGCCAATGGTGGCGTTAAAATTGGCGCCACTTTGCCATTGGACTGCTCCGCACTGGCCAAATCCCATTTGTATGTGAAACTGCATCGCACTGGCCGCTGTGCACCGCTCTGCGAGGCTGACATACTGTTCACGCCGAGCGACAAGCACTTATCGGAGATTTGGGTATCCACTTGGGCCTATGCGGCACTGGGACTCGCCTGCGTGGCCACCTTGTGCCTGCTGCTCTTGGGCGGCGATTACCGCGGACGTGCGGGCAATGCGGGTGCCAAATGGTCACGTCTACTGTCGCCCCTCCTATGGTGTCACAACATGGTCACCATTGGCTGGACGGTGCGCTTCATTGTCGGACGCACTGGCACCGCCTGTGGCACCGATCCACAGGCACCCAACGAATCGCTGCTCAACGTCGATGGACTCTCCAATGCGGCCTGCGTGAGCGTCTTCCTGCTGCGCTACTATTTTGGAATGGCTGCCTGCGCCTGGTAAGTGGATTCGAATACAGCACGTTTATAGGAAGACCAAAGTTATCCGGAAGGAAAGTTTTACGATCGAAATATTAGGGCCAGAAAAAGTAAATGAAAGATCTGAATTTCATAGTGGCGTCAAGAGGTTTCGCAAGTGTAGAGTCCTTCAAGATGCTACCGATCCCGACAATATCTGGTAATCGGTAATAAGCGGTAACGAAACGTAATATCCTAAACTTTCTTGGAATTTAAAAAAAAGCTATAATGTTTGTAACTGGCAGGAGGCCCCTTCTCCAAACCTAAATATATTCTTGATCACGATCAACAGCCCTTGAGGTCAATCGGACCATCTGTCTGAACATCAAAAAATATATTTTAAAATCTAGGCCCGTCACATACCCCATGTAGGCCCTTAATAGTGCTTCAGGCTATGATAATAATAATAATAAAAATAATCTAAAATTAAATATAAACATCTAAGAATATCTTCTTATTATATTATATTATATTATATTATATGACAAAGTAAATATACAAGTTATAAATTCGAGCAAAAGTTCTCCAAATGAAACTTTGAATAGGGTCCTAGCCATTGTCCAAGAAACCATCTAGGACTCGGATCGGTATCTCGAGCACTTTCGAAAATAGCTTTGTATTCTTTCTGTATAATCAAATGCGTTTTATGGTATCCGAAAATTTCACCGATATACAAACGGAAACTTTACCAATCTTTAGCTTTCCTCGATGAAGTTTCATCAATTGTCAAAAGCGACTTTCTCTCAAAATAATACAAAAAAGCTAATCTACTCTCATCATTTTGTTATAATCCGAACTTCCATTACCAAAGGTAGATTGTTTCTTGAAATTGTTAGCACAAGATTACATATCCTTTTCGCTCTGCTTAAGTATTTCGTAATGTTTACACTTCTTATAGGAATTCCATAGATATTTGGAACATTTGAATATATTTTGATTTTCATACAATCCCAATAATATTATCAACCCATGTTTAATTTCAAGTTCAAAACTCTATGCAGATGTCTAAAAATATACATATTTATAACATGTCGGCCAGTTATTTATGGCTCTTGTTTACGTCGATTGTGACGATAAGAACGAATCAGATAACATTTGTCGATGTTTTTGCTTTCGGATAATTATTTATCATATTTTATTTTCATGTAAACAACATGCTGATGATACGATGAGTACCGGGTGCATGTGGGTGTCGGGCACAGAAACAATTACGTGTTTAGCGTATATCAATTTCCACAAATCGAATATTTAATTTATAGACATAGATACAATGTGCGTAATTAAGCTAATTCTGTATAAAATGTATCTTCTATATTCCAATTTTTATCATGATATACTTTTAGATGCTATTGGATTGAAATGGGCTTTGTAGAAGGTTTAGCATAAGCTTATATAAGTCTAATAGAATCCTTTTATGAGATCACTAAAGCTGTCCTGAGAAAAGAAGTAAAAAGGTTAAGTTTTAGGATCGATATCTACCACTAAGAAAAAGAAAGGATTATCTTCAGAGGCATTCTAACTCAAGTTTCCAAACATAAAGCACTAACTACTAGGTCAATATCTTCACAGATCTAAAAAATATCTTCGAGAAAACTCGAAACTAAAATTGTTGAATCCATAGATAGGATGTTCAAGTGTTAAAATCAAATTGAAGGGTCTAATGTTTTTTGAATGTCCGTGTTGCTTTGATCCTAAAATCTTTAATAATTTCAGATATCAAATTTAGAATATCTACATGTTAAGGTGTCGCGGAAACCACGTGCTCCTCCTTAACACGATAAACGATAAAAACCAATTTCTATAAAAGACAGTCCCATTATAAACTTTAGTTCAATAGAATGCTAATCATACGTTGGAAAATGCCTCTTTCCCAAATCGATTAAATATATTTAACCATAAATGTTACATAGGAACCACAGAATTTGTTATAGAAGTGTATTTATAGCAAAAAATATAGGCAAAACCCTTACGAAAAATCTCTGGTGTTCCGTGGTATATCTGCAATGGGGACATTGAAAGGGATCTTTGACATATGGTAGGTGATGTATTACAGAATCTCACCAGGAAATACTTCAAGTGTCATTGATTACCCATTTGACTACCCAATGTATAAAATTTTATGAAGAAGATTAATTTGTAAGTTAAAAAAAAAACTCCTAAATATATGCAGTATTTTTTTTAATAGTCTCATGTACTGAATCCATGTTTATAAGTCAATCGTAATAAAATTGAGTAGATCGTTAGATAGTATATGAAGTTAATTATACACCGAAATTCAATACAGCAGATAGATAATTATAGAAAATATTAGCAAAATTTGATTTTTAGTCGCATGGCAACTATATTTTATGGGTTCCCGATTAATACGCAGACTAATTATACATAGAAAGCTTTTTGCTAATTGTTATTTCTATGAGGATAGGTCAAAAGCTCAACTACAAGATTTGCATACATAAAAGAGGATGGACGGACATAACCCCACTCGATGTCCTTTTGTTTTATGACCATTCAGAAGATAGCACAGAGTGCATATCCTGTTTTACTTTCCAAGAACGTAAAGAAAAACGAATTAAAAATGTTTGTTTAAAAAAAAGAGAAAAAAGTTGATGCACTTTTCGACCATGACAGGACTCGAACCTGCAATCGTCGGATCAGAAGTCCGATGCCTTATCCATTGGGCCACACGGTCACTCGGTAAGCTCGGCCGCAAAAGCGCAAATATGAGTTCGCTCGACTCATTGCAATTTATCAGCCAGAGGCGGTTGCACGACGGCGTGGAACGGGGCGGGGCGTGGGGGTAGCATGTTGCAATAAGAGCACCAAGTGTGAAATTTCAGTTTCTCTTTTGTCGCAAACCAAACATGTCGTAGGACTTGCCCGGAACTTAGCATCTGTAATTAATCCATGTTTATTTATTTTGCAGGTGGGCCATTCTGTGCCTGGGCTGGCATCGGGACATCCGGCGGAATAGTCCCGATACAAAGGGCCACATTGCGTTGCCGGCCAAACGCAACGGCTCTGGCAGCAATGCGGCGAATGGCAATGGCAACACTGCCCAACAGGATTTGGCCCGGAATAACTTTGTTTGCTTCGTGGCCTGGGGATTGCCCGCCTTTCAGACGGCAGCTGTTGTGGTCATGCGACTTGTGGATGCGGATGAGCTATTGGGTAAGTGGCCAGACGAAAGGGAAAAGCCTCTTCAATCTGTATCGGATATTTATTGTTTGAACCAACATTTTGTTGACTGGTTTAATCCCAGCACTCATTATGCATGATGCAATCATCGAAATAATTTTGGAATACTTTTTCGTATACAACTTCAGTTCTTAATGCAAAATTTCCTTGCACATTCCCCGAAGACTGTGATGATATTGGTTGGGATTATAAACCTGAAAAGTACATGATTTATCTCAGTATATAGAAATAAGTTGAGTCATAAAAAATTGGGTTGAATCATTCAAAGTTTCGTAGTTCCCATTGCAATTTGAGCGTCTCGCACGCATCCAAAGTTTATGTCTACGGAAAGCACTTGGAAAAGTTCCATTGTAACCTAACGCACCCGACAACTCAGCTTTCAGACTCTGGCCCAAACAGGCGCCTCTATGTTGTTCCTATTCTTCCCATAATTCTCATATTTCCATTACACAAACATGGTGTTCATTAAGCGATTGTGGTGAGGCGGCGTTATTGCTTTTAAGTCTAGACCGGACTTGTCTCGGTGTCAAATAGGAATTATAAATATGTATATGATCCATCTGATTTATCTATATTAATCATATATGTTTACTTTTTATAGGCGCTTGCTTTGTGGGCAATCAATCGGATAAGGCGCTGCAGGTGCTGGTTGCCACGCCCATCTTCTGCTATTGGATATTTGGCTCGATGAATTTGATCTCTGGCTATTTGGTCCACTGCCGCAACAAGGAGATCTTGCGGAATAGCAACGCCTTGACTCTACAGCAACAGCTCCAACTGAGCGCCCACAACAGTTCCGGCATTGGAATTTTCCTGTTCATCTATTGCTCGGCCTGTGCCCTGCTGCTGCTGGCCGTCATCTATGAGTTTGCCAACATAGATGTGTGGCTGAGTGCCCGGGAGACGAACACGCCGCTTTGGCCATATCTGACACGCGCCTTTATGGAGCTCATGTTGGGCATTTGCTGTTTCGCTTGGGTGCTGGGTCCCAGCATATCCAGCATGTACAAAAGGCAGATATCAACGCGTCCGCTCAAGCAGTCGTCGGTCCTGGAACGCGGCCAACACCAGCAGCAACAGCAGCAGCATCATCATCATCATCACCACCATCACCATCAACAGCAGCAACATCATCAGCTCGATGGTCAGAGTAGTTCACGTGGCTCACATCTTGCTTGCAGCAGCACGGTGGTTTCATACCATTCGGTGCGTCCCTCGCATCAGTCCATGGTGAGCGCACCGCCGCTGATTAGCAGTCCCTATAAGCACAAGTCGCAGCCCGGTGCCGGTTCCATATCGCTTAACCAAATGTCCAACTATTCGCTGGGCCGCAGTGTGCATCAGGAGCGGCAGCCGTCGTCACATCGGCTCTACTATGCGCCGCAGAAGCATCATGGGCATCATGGCAGCTACACGCACTATCCACAGCTGCAGCTGCAGCGTTATGGCAATGAGACGCTGCTCTAAGCCTTAAGCTGTTGGTAGGTCTTGGGATATCTTTGAAGTATCAAATCTTTAACTTGTTCTTACCTTTTGCAGGTTTGCATTGGCCACAGTTCTTCAAGTCTGACACCGCGCAAAAGTTGCGGTTATATAAACTAAAACGTTCCTGCCAAGGTCAGCATAGATCAACCTAACTTTGCTTTATATACCAGCATATAACTATAGCTAAAAACCTGGACAAATCTTGAAGGTTTGACAGTTTGGGAGTTTGCTCAAATTCTATTCAATTGACAAACGACGTCAAATCCGTAAGCAAACGATTCCAAAATGCCACACAACACAATCCGTATCATCGGCTATATATGTACTATGTACATATTCGAGTATTATATGATATGATAGATGTATATGATTGAAATAAGCTGACTTTTGGGAACCTACTTTTATGTAATTAACTCTAACTCTATTCATTAATTTGTCTCTGATCCACATTTAATTATTTGTGTTGTCCTGTGTTTTTGGTGCCATGAAATAAGTTGCCACATAAGAAAGATATTCCGACTTGAGTCATTTAGAAAACAGTACGAGGCTGGATACAGAAATATTGGGGGTCTAATTTGTAAAATTCAAGCAATTGAATAGATCTGATATGTTCCTTAGGGGCCTCGGTGGACCGAGTGATATGGATAGCGCACTGTCCCAACAAGAGGCTCGAGTTCCGCTCATGTCGATAGGCATGACCCTCCTAGAAAAACCAGGTTGTGACGTAGGATTTGAAATTCACCGACGTAAAAAATGTTCTACAGTGAAGGAAGCAGAAATAGAGAAAAATAGTACTTCAGGCTTTGACCCGATAGACCATATAATAATAATGCCTAAGATATGTTCCTTATGGTGAAGCTGTCAAGTTCCTCAAACAATGACTTATTACCTGTTTATTTAAGGCAACTCTTTATGATTGTTAGGATGTTTGAAAAAGAAATTTCAGCTTGTAGATGCTAATTTTTGAGTTTCAAGTTCAAAATTCTTTATAAACCAAATATGAAAATTTGAAATTATGACTGAATCTTCAACACATCCTGAAATTTTCATAATGATGGATAAATAACGTAGGAAGTATTTCAACAGAATTATTAACCACATGGAACTAAGAAAGTTGATTATGATGTTATGCAGGCTTATAAGAAATGCTAGTTTGTCCATAGTCCGGCTCTGTATTTATATATATATATATATATATTCTGTATATTCTTGATCAGCATAAAAAGCCGAGCTGATATAACCGTTCGTCTCAGAGATTACAAAAGGTACAGATTCCATACTTGTCATGAATATCCGTGTATAGCATTCGCAGATCGAGTTTGTTGCCCGAAATTCAATAAAAGTGGCCATAACTTTAGCATTTATAGAGCTATCTATAATTGGCATATAGCGATATAAATAGAAACTGATTTATTTTGATACACCCCTACGTTTTCCCGGAAAGTAACAAAATTTGCATAACAGCCACAATTATTCTAGAGCTATGCTACTTTTAGGGGTACCCGTGGACCAGTGGATAGCACACTTTCCCGCCAAACAAGAAGTCGTGGAGTCCCATTCATCACGATTATTGTAGATTATTGAAATGCTTGGTTTTTATCGCAAATCATAAAATGTGGGTCCCTCATGTTTTTAATGTCGGAAATGTATGCCATATGTTTGATTTTATAAATCAGAATTACTGGGGAAAGAGAAGTTTTTGAACTACAAACAGTTTTTAGACGAACAAATTATGGATCAGAAGTTGATTTTGCTTACATTCATTATAATCAGTTCAAAAATTTTCAAGATATATATGAAATAATATATGAAATATTTATAGGAAATGTATAGAACTGATAAGAGAAAAAATTATGAGTTTGCAGAGCTTTAGAATTTATTTACTGCTGCGATACAAATATTTGTCAGATCTGAAATTTATGGGTTATGTTTTTATAAAAAAATTGTAAAATTGTCACAAATTTTGAGATATCTTCAAAATTTGATGGTTGGTGATTTGTTGGAATATGATTGAATATTCAGAAAAGTCTTCCCTTTTTTTCCGGGCAACAATATATCATTCAATTTGGGCGCAATTATCGTATACATATGTGATTTTTTCAGAAATATATACGAAACTATCATATGTATCGTATTATACAGATGTATTTTTTTTCGATAGATTTCGTACGAATAATCGTAACCTGATAAAATATAGTATTATAATAGAAATTCTGATGGTTCCAAATATATTTACATATCCTTTTTTGTGAAGAAAGCTAGTAAAGTTAACATAGAACTCACTATACATACGATAGTTTCTTGCACAAGCATTTTTTATTACTCAAGTCTATTATATCTCTATATATATATTACATACTCCTCGTACCTTAATGCCAAAAAGAGTAAAGGTAGAAAAAACTCAGTAAGCATACGATAGTTTCTCTCCCCAGTGTTCCCATTATTACTGGAACAACCCTCGTACTCCTCGTACTACCTTAATGCTACTGTTTTCAGTGTTGACATGGTTATTGACCTTTCTTTCAACTTTCAACTTATTTCATGGCAATATCGTGTGTGCGTGTGTCTCCCCGTCGTCGTCGTCATCGTATAATAACCAGCTATTATACAATATTATGTTTATTTTTTTATCAAGTTCGTATTATCATTTAGCTCTGCTGCCGGTGTAACCAAAGTACAATCTACTAAAAACGATTCTTGCCCCGCATACAATACAATATAACTAATATAGCATAAATATAACTAATTTTTTTTTGTTTTTTTGGACGCAGCAACAAATACTGTGATACTGTGATGCATGATTTAAATCTAGAAGATCCATTTTCGAAACAAAAAAGAAAAAAAGAAAGATAATATCGAACCGCAAGTGTACTTAACCCAAATGCAATTACGTACGTGTATTTTTTGTACTAATTTGTATTCAATGTGCCATTAGCTTAAGAACTTACCAGAACTTCCAAGTACTTAATATATATATCGATATATAAATACTATAAAAATGTGTATATTCGTTGTACGTATTATTCAATATTATCAGCTATATACACTGGGGAGCCTTGAGAAAATGCCTTATTGTAAATTTAAAACTTTAAAAATGGAAACAAATAAGGAACTTCGGCCTACCGAAGATTTTATACTCTTTTCAAAGCTTTATAGCAATTGCAAATCAATAGCTTAAAACCGACTTTTAGTTGTCAGACAGTATATGATATAGTAAGCCGATACTTTTGAAATTTGGTATAAAAATATAGATAGTAAAAGTGTGTATGAAATTTTAAAGCTTGAAAAACAGGGGCTATAGGTCTAAAATTGAGGGCATCGGTGGATCAGTGTATAACGCACTGTCCCGTCGAACAAGAGCTGCGAGTTCGAGTCCCGCTCATGCCTTTAGGCATGACCCTCCTAGAAAAACTAGCTTATGGCGTAGGATTTGAAATCCACCCACGCAAAAAAAGTTCCTAAGTGAAGGAAGCTGAAAAAAAGAAAATAGTGTTTCAGGCTTTGACCCAATGGGGTTGTTATGGCTATATAATAATAATAAAAAAGCCAAAATCCTCTACGAATTGCTTACAAACTTATGCACATAGTGTACATACTACATACAAAAACATCGAAAAGAGTATAAAAACCCGCCAAAAAACGCCTACCATATATAGGAATTTTGTTCAAAATTTTTCCTTGTGCTGTTTTCCATCTTAAAATAAGGCAATTGCAACAAATTGTTTATATTTGTAATTTGTATTTTGTATTTTGTAACTTATATTTATAGCGAATAAAGTGTCGAAAAATCATTGATTTATCATATTATATAAATTACAGTTTGATTTCTATTTACATCTGGATGTATGTATAATAAAAAATCTCTAAAAGTTATTTGAATTTCTTATATCGATGTCACCTGATGAGCTTTGTTCAATACGTTTGTTTTTGGGTTTTTGGGTTGTTTTTTGGAATCAATACATATTATCGACTGGGCTGGTTGCCTGTGCCAATCTCTGCGTCCAGACCCCCATCTCTTCGCATGGGGGCGCATACCACAATGGGATCGGTATGATTGTTGTTGCTATGATTGTTGTGGGTTCGCCAATTGTCAAGGCCCTCCTCCTCGGCGGCCTCGGCCTCGGCCTGTTCCTTGGCCCGTTTATGGTATTTCAGTTCACTGGCAAATTTGGAGTTCGTAATGCCCAGGAATGAGGCCAAACCGCCACCCACATAATCAATCCCGGCCAATATATTGTTGCCCATTTTGCTGGCCTTGTAACGTAGGCGTGGCCCCAAAGGCATTTCGCGCTGCGTGAAAATGAGTCACAATCAAAGTGGTCGAATTAGTTGGTTTAATATGGAGATATAAGAAGGGTGTAGAGAGGGTAGCTTAAGAAATTATGAACAAGTAATACCTATGATAAAACCCAACTTCTTAAAACTAGGCATGCTCCGGGGGTCTTTAAATCAACGAAATATAGTTTATATAGAACACGGTTGAGGATGGCATAAAGTTTTTGAGTAATTTAGTTCTCCCCATTAGGAACAATATATTATTGAAGAACAGCTGAGATTAACAGCTGTACACAGTAACAAAAAATATTTAAGCCCTGGAAAAACGTATCTATGTGATCAACATAAACCTATACAGAACTAGAGAAAACTTTTAGCTTAACTATTTTTTAGGAAAAATTAAAACATTATTAAAACCTTTTGAAAATTTCTTTAAATTGTTTTTTAAAGGATTATTATAATCATTCTTTTCAAATATTTTATAATGATTTACTCCTATTATAAAAAATTTTAAATATATTTTTCTATAGATGTTTTAAAAGTTCTGTTAAAAATCAATAGATCTTGATAAAAAATTTAAGCAATTTCAAAATATAGCCTTAAATTTACGCCCCCCTAGAAAAACTAGGGGGTAGGTTTTGAAAAACACCCACCTAAAAAAAAAATAGAATAGAAATAGAAATAGAGGAAAATAGTGCATCAGGTTTTGACCCGAAAGGGTTGTTATGGCTATATAATAATAAAATAATAATATTTAAAGTCAATTGTAGCTAGAAGCATTATCTTCGGCTCATCGAAAATTTCACACTCTTTTTGAATGTGAAGAAATATATATATTAATGTACCATAGATAAAATGGAACCAAAAGACTTGAATAAACTCGGGATCAAGATTTATAATCTTCGCTTCATCGAAAATTTCACGCTCTTTTTGAATTTTGAATATTTATACCACACATGAAAGAATTGAAAAAAAAAACTTTTGAAAAATTTAATTTATTTCTTCAAAAAAATTATATAAACACAGAATCTTGGCATGAGATCATCCTATTAAAACTTATTCGTCGATATAATGGAACTAAAAGAATTGAAAATAAAAAACTGGATCAAGATGTTTCATTTTCGCCTCATCCAAAATGTCACTCTATTTTTGAATTCGGAGTACTTATATACTTATATGTATCTAGATATATTATAATCAAAAAAAATTGAAGAAACTTAAAAATCTTCAATTTTTTTTTGAAAAGTTGATAAAAAGATAGAAACTTGGTAATAAGAGATTCTATGAAAGATTTTTTAAACATAAAAAAGAAAATATATAAGTTTTTTTATGCAAAATTTTAACAAAATATAAGATAACCCATTGCAAGTTTTGATTTTTTAGAGCTCGCAAATTTTTGGAAATACTATAGTTTTTTTTTTTACAAAATTTCTCCATTTCCCTCGCCCGATAAAAACAAATAAAACCTTGAAGAATAATACCACTACCTTTCCATAACCGTCTAAACCAACTAATGTACACCCTTATCAAAAATGATAAAAGCTCCTAAATCTAGTATAATCCAGCAACGATTTCAAAACACAAGAGCTTTCTACATGGTGTACCATATGCACCCGACATTACTTTTCAAACACCCCGCGTGCCGTTTTGAGTTATGACAAACCAACCTCCAATTGGACATCGTAGGCTTTATCAGGCACGTCCGGCTCATTGTCGCTATCGCTAGATGAAGGCTCCTCCATGACGCCATCGCTGAAGTACAGCATACGCCGGTTCGATTGCAATTCAAGGGCGGAAATCCGATCCGTTTCGCAGCGTCCAACCGCAGCGTTACCGGCAGCTGCATCCGACGACATTTTAATTAATTAATAATTAGTTAATTATTGTGAATAATTTATGGGCTAATGCCAATGATCCTTTGGCCAAACAACACGCGCGACAACACGTTCCAGGTAAATGCACGGCAGGCACTGACCGAGTGGAGTGGAATGCCCGGGATTTGCTCAACGCAAACACAAAAGTTTGAACTGCTCCCGACCGTTTTGGTCTTGAATTGCCTCAATGCAAACCACAGCAAACACAAAACACAAAACAGAGAAAACACGTTAATACCGCCTGGCCATATGGGGGTCGATTTTGTCCTTGGGTTGAGGGCCGGCGTTGCGTGCCAAGCGCCAGTTTGCCATATGGAATCAATAAAACGCCGACTCAATGCCGATGTCGCCGATGTTCTGTGCGCATCAACAAAACGAAAACAAAAACAATAATAAGAAAACAACAAATCGAGCATCTGGGCGAGTGTTATCGCCAAGTTATCGATTACTTCCATGCCATTTTAGAAGGTTTCGCCACGCGTCACAGTGGGCGATTTGTCCCCACTAGCGGGCGTTCAATTAAAATTTTCATATGTAAATGTTTGTTCACCCGTCGATAAAGAATACTTCCAATAGATTATGTCTGCTTTTTTCAGAAACCGCTGATCAGTTGATCTGATTTTTCAAAGTCAGCCTATGTTTCAGCAAATTGCACATTGCTTCGAATCTCTCAGAGATTTGCACATTATATTAAAAGTTAGGATTATATTAAGTATGTTTTATGTAAAAAATAAATGTTTGTTATGTTTGCCTCGGTAAACCAGTGGATAGCGCACTGTCCCGCTAAACAAGAGGCTGTGGGTTCAAGTCCCACTCATGTACTTAGCATGACCCTCCTAGAAAAACTAGGTCGTGGCGTTGGATTTCAAATTCACCCACGTAAAAAATGTTCTTCAGTGAAGAAAGCAGAACTAAAGGAAAATAGTGCTGCAGGATTTGATCCAATAGGGTTTTTATGGTCATATAATAATAATATATCTGCATATATATGTTATTTAATACACTTAATGGAAATCAAGCCCATTTTCATACTGTTCCTAACAGTTTGAACTTGTCTTACGTGGATTAATATTTACCCAATTCGCCTGTATTCGTTCTGAATCAATTTTTTTTCTGGATATGTGAATCATTATGTGCTCAGCACCGAATCGGGGCTTTTGCAGTATGGCACAATGAAGAAATCCACTAATGAAAGATTTTTGCTATGGAAATCTTAAATTTTTCCACTAAGCTAAACAGTACATTTCGGAATTTTACGAGTCAAAAAATTGAAAAATTATAGATAAAACGAGAAGTTTTTCAAATAACCAAGATTATGTGAAGAATTAAAAAAGAATCTTTTGAGAAAGTCGGCCGTCCATAACCGGATCTTTCGGACGGCAAAAACACAAATAAATAAATTGTCCAGGCTTATAAGGGAAGTCCCATCTGAGCAGTTCTTCGTTATGACAACTATAACTAACCCAAAATACAGTTGAACTTCCCTATAATGAATCTTGACGGGACCAGAAAATCACTTCATTATACAGAAATAATACATGCATGTATTTAAATTGGAACGAAAAAGTTGTGTGCTTGAAATGAATTCATAATAGGGAGAGCTTCATCGTAGGAAAGAAAGTTCATTATACAGAAGTTCGACTGTATCTTCGAAATATTCGAAAGAAAAAGCGCTTGCGCTATTTATAGATGTTGGACATACCAAACATACATGAAAAGAAGGAGCATAACTTTTTCATATATTGTAGAATAATTTTTTAAGATATGTTGCAAAATTGCCCACTGTGCGCGCTGCCAGCAACAGTTTACTGTGGCCATTGATGACGTCACAACAGTCTGTTAAGAATCATTATGTATGTGTTAACAGTATTTAATAAGCATTTGTATGGGTTAAATTAAAAATAAAACATATAAATCTTTAAGCTCAGTTCCTTAGAAAACCCCTAAATACACATTTGTGGCACAAATTGCGACGTTAATGACGACATTTGTTGCTCCAAACGATAAATAATGTCTTGATTGTGTGCAGTTATCGTTTATCGGTCAGCGCAACAGCCAACAGCTGTTTCGTGATTTGTCTTGGCGTCGTTTGAAACAGTTGCTAAATATTTTTTACAAGTTGGGCCAAGCAATGGAAACCCCCATATCGAATCCTGTCACCAAGGGTAAGCTAAGCCACTCGATAAGTGCCCAGACTCATCGGAGCTATAGATTTTCAGGTTGCGGGCGTTTCACGTAGCGGACGTGTACGGAAAAAGTCGTCAAAGCTTTTGGACTTCGAGTCGCCGGATGAAATTGAAAAGCGCACCAAAAGACCGGGCAGGCAACCTGCTCGTTATGCTGCCCGTGGACGTCCATCTAATGCCGCCCGTGAGCGTGAACAGGAACTGGCCAGTGCCTACGATGATGACGATGAGGACGAGGATCAGGCTATGGCCGAACCAGTCGTTACGCCAGCCATTGTTGGCCCCTCTGCCGATTTGCGTGGTGTTATGATGAACTCGGATGATGAGGTGGACACATTGGTGCAGGATCTGGTCGAGGGCGTAGAGGCGGAGGCATCATTTACAAACGATACCCGTGTGCGCCAGAGTCTCTACATGCGTGAAAAGTCCAACAAGCGTAAGATACTCAAGGATGGCAAGCTGGTCATAGGCAAAGTGCAACGCAAGGACAAGGGCAAGGCGCGCTACACGGCCTACAGCTTGTGGGCGCGGGAAGTGCGTAAGCGCGATTTTCCAGAACTGGGTGAGTCACAATGCTTTCCGGGAAACAACAGTTGTTCTCATGGTTCAATCTCATTTTAGACTTTGCCAATGCAGCACGACGTCTGAGTGAACTGTGGGCCAACGTCTCCAACAAAGAGAAGAATGCCTGGCGCCGCAAGGCCAAGATTCAAGCCACTAAGGCGCGCACACGGGAGAAAAGCGCGCCGGATATGCCCAATACCATGGCCAACTCATTGGCCAGCAATGGCAACTCAGCTGTGGCTGCAGATGCCATGGACACCACATTTGTGAATCGTGCCACCACGAGCCGCACCAAGAAGTTAGCGGCGGAACGCCGTCAAGTGCCTGAACCCATGCCAAACACAGCCACACCCCTCACCTGGGCACAAAGCCGCCAGAAACGCAATGCGAATAGCACCAACAATCGTGCCAGGGCGAGCCCAGCAGCAGCAGCTGCCATTCCAACGGGCACTGTGGCCACCACACGCCAGAGCAGCGGTGCCCAGTTGGATTTGGAGCAAAACAAGCCGGCGACGCCAACAACAAATATTGAAGCTATCGATGCAGCAGCTCATCTAAAACTGCTTGGTGAGAGTTTGACTGTGATTGGGGAACGTCTTAAGGAACACAATGGTCATGTGGCGCTATCGGGCAGTCTCTCCGTGCTGCTGGATAGCTTGCTCTGCTCCATGGGACCGCTGCTCTGCATGACCACCCAAATACCCGGTCTGGAGAACAAGCCAGAGCTAAGCACAAACCTGGCGACAACACTGGATAATATTGCCTACGTAATGCCAGGACTCTAGACAACGAAACGTCGTATCACTTCCATGTGCAAGATTATCAACAATATGACTTTAAATATAGTATGAATATTCGAGTAGGCATTTGCTGTAAGCGGGATTATGATATTATTATGATTCCGTAGTTAACATAAAACATAATTATAATATAATTATATATAAGCTTTATTGCAAAAGTTTATTGTACATTTTATGGTCCGTCGCCGGACGATACTCTTTTCCATCTACGAAATACTTCGGCTTGGACGTCGATGATGAGGCATTGCTGGGGAGTGTATACGTACCTCCTTATAGAGTATAATAGGTCTGATATCGCCATGCATGTTCTTAAACTTCCCATAATGAATATTCGGCTTGGATAATTAGGCATTGCCGGTCCCACAACAAGATCTGTCCAGGGGTATTTGACTTGACAATCGATAAAGAAGCATCTCCATGATTGCCTAAGTTCTCTCTTCGGAAAAAATGAAGCTCCCGTCCCTGAGCTTAAGTTCATTCGGCATCAAATTTCCTATCTCATGAATCAGATCCCAAGTTTACCGACTCCAAGTATTTTCCCAAGTTCCTCTTGAGTTCTTGAGGCATTTTCAGCAAAACTCTTTCCCAAAATTTTGGTGCAAAATGACAAATATGGTAAAAAAAAAAGAAGAAAATAGAATAATAAACAAACGCATTTAAAAAACAATAACATAAAAAATAATCGTTATTGGAGTTTATAAAATTGGTGGGAAACTATCGATACCAATATAAATGATGCTGCACAATCGATACCTATAACAAGCGCCTCAGTGCTGACACATATTAACAGCTAGAAATAGCGATAATAAATAAAAAAGGAGAAAATGGGATAATTTATCGCTATTTTTAGAAACAAATAAAGTACATAAAAATGAATAGGGTTAATTTAATTAATTATTTAATCTAAAATTTTATGAATTATTTTATGATTTTATACATATAAATTTAATAAAAAAGGATTTATAGCTAAAAATAAAATAAATAAGCACAAAACAGAAAAGGGCAACAAATTGCAATAAACAAAAGTACATAAAAATAATTTAATTATAATATAATAATTTAATTTTAATCAATTTAACTAATAAAATAATTTAGTAGGCAAAAATACTCTATACATTATATACATTATTTATTTATGTATGTATAAAAATTATAAATCTTATATGAAAATACTTGAACAAACATAATATAATCTGATGTAATATAATATATATTGATATAATCAATACAAATCACATATAGAATCAACTTTCAAATGAGATCACAGCATATAATTTGCCAGCTACAGTGTCTGCACCGTCAATTCATCGATACATTTTAGCAAGTACTTCGTTTTCGATAACAACCCAATATGTATATCGATAGCAGGGCACTTTAAAACTGCATAACGATAATAGCAGCACGATAGCGATAGCAGTACTATGTTTTCCATTTGTGAGGAATTGCAATTTATTGGACAGCATCCGCGAATATAAAAAGTGCCCCGAGTCAGAGAGTAAAACAAAGTTGCGAAAAGCAGGCGGTCGGAAGCAATAACAATGATGAGACAACCGGCCAAAAGTAAAAAATTGGACTTACTGAAAGTCGCCTGTGGCTGGTCGGGGTGCACGGCTATCTGCGATGGTGAATGGAACCTGAATGGACACATTTCGGATCATATCGATGATTATCTTCGGAATGTTCAGCCGAATTCGAGGCATTCTTGTGTTTGGGAAACCTGCGCGTTTCAAACAAGTTGCAGCGAGGAGTTCCAGCGGCATTGCTATTACCATGGATACTACGAGCACCTACTGCTCCAGGGGCAGCTGGAGTGCAAACGGCATCCGGAGATACCAACCTGCTGTGCACCTGCCCGCAAGGGTCACAAGCTGCCCGTGGTCAAGCAGAACTACCTTTGCGCCTGGACGGACTGCGAGCGCTCCTTTGTGTCCATCGTCGAGTTCCAGGACCACATCGAGCAGCACGCCTCCTTCGAGTACGAGATACAAAAGTCACCCGACGACGAGCGACCCAAGACACTGTGCCAGTGGAACATGTGCAACAAGCTGCTGGAGAACAAATACCGCTTCATCGAGCACATATGCACCCATTCGAACAAGAAGGTCGCTGCCTGCGCCCACTGCGGCGAGGTCTTTCGCACCCGGACAACGCTCTTCGATCATCTACGCCGGCAACCCGATAATAACAGTATGTATAACAAACGGCGGAAATTCGTAGAATTATGAAAATACACCGAAATTCGGGCTGTACAGATTTGGGCATAGGTTCAGTCATTGAACATTTGCATCCCTAGCTTCGGGTTTTGACTTTCGGGTTTGATAGCCCAAAGAGGAGGCGTTACACTGACTTTTTACACTGTAATTTTTCAGTTGTTTTTTGCTTAGACTTAGGTAAAAATGAAAAATGGGCTAAAAATGGCGGGAGATTTACCTGGAAATCTGTTTTCCATATGTTTCAACATTTCTCATTATACATGTCCCTAGGTTAATGAAAGATCTCTATAAACTGCAATACACCAGAAATTAAGGAACAGAAAAAAAGTCAATCACATCCTTAAGGTTTTGTGTACCTTCCATTTTCTTTCGGCAATTTTTATGATCTTATTCCGATAAATTTGTATGATAATTTTTACCTGCTGAATTTTTTCAACGAAAGTAGTACACCTTAAAGTACCTATACCTCTAGAAGGGTCTGGAATAAAATGGAATCGATTGGCCTTGTCCGAGCCCTTTGTCTTTGGGCAAACTTTTCTCAAATTTTGAGTTCTCGTATAGAAACATAGCCTGCTTTTGTTATCCCTTGAAACCGGCTGGATCGGTTCACTGTTCAGTTTTTCATTGGATCGGTTTAACAGTTTAAAAACCCTTTAGATACTTCATTATCTTGCGTTCTACCGATTTTTATGAGAATTGCTAAGTAGCTAAGAAATCAATTCATGCATGCAATTTTTCTATATAATGTTATCATATTTCATATTATACGATAGTTTGGGCTATAAATTTTTTGTGATCACTTTCAATACTATAGCCGTCTCTTTTCATTTCATGAAAACTATATGCTGTCTCTTTCTATCTCAGTTTAGGAAGTAAAGAGTGCATGATATATATTAGGTTTCTATTCTATTATCCTAAGATTGTGAGTCTATTATTATTATACGTCCATAACCACCCTATCGGGTCAAAGCCTGAGGCACTATTTTCCTTTATTTTGCGTCCTTCACTGAAGATCTTTTTTTTATGTGGATTTCAAGTCCTACGGCACAACCTAGTTTTTCTAGGAGGGTTCATGCCTATCGACATGAGCGGGACTCGAACTCGCACTTATTATTTGTCGGCACAGTGTACTATCCACTGGTCCACCGAGGCCCCAAGGTCTTATATCCGGCTTTCTAAAATTTCAGTCTTCGAATAAAAAAAACCATAAGATCCTTTGTTTTCCCGAATATATTCATTTAACGCTTCTTCCGTTTTGCAGCACAACGATTCCAGTGTGCACAGTGCTTCAAGTTCTTTGCCACGGAGAAGCTGCTGCGCGCCCATGTGGTGCGGCACGTGAACTGCTTCAAGTGCACCATGTGCGACATGTCCTGCAGCTCGGCCAGCTCCCTGACGACACACATCCGGTATCGTCATCTCAAGGACCGGCCCTTCAAGTGCACCGAATGCGACACACGCTGCGTCCGCGAATCGGACCTGGCCAAGCACGTGCAGGTTGTGCATTCCAAGATGATGCATCAGTGCGAGCATCCCGGCTGTCAGTATGCAGTGCGCACTTACACACAGATGCGTCGGGTATGTCCATAACCCTTCTCCAATGCACCTCAATTTTTATTTACATGCTCTTATCCCTCTTTATTGTCCAGCATATTCTGGAGGTGCACGGCAACAATCCCATCTTCTATGCCTGCCACTGTTGCGAGCGTTTCTTCAAGAGCGGCAAGTCGCTCTCCATACACCTCATCAAAAAACATGGCTTCCGTTTGCCCTCGGGTCATAAGCGCTTCACTTATCGTCTGGACGAGAATGGCTTTTATCGCTTAGAGACAACACGCATCGAGAGCCTGGAGGTGACTCAACAGATCCTATCGCCCCATATCAATAATGAGACTGAGCTGAATAGCCCCGCCGCGGGCAGTTGCTATGAGATCGTAAATCCCATAAGCAGTGATTTCGAGCGCATCATTGTGTCGAACGATGCCAACGAGGCTCAGCTGGTGGGCGCGGTGACCATATCATTGCCCAGCCTCATGGATGAATAGCTCATCGGACGCAAAATCTCATCAATTAATGCGACACAACGGCTGTGTTCATAAACGGGGCTCAACCCGCCCGTCCCCTATTCCCCCCTAAAAAAAAATCCTGCAAAACCATGCACCACCGAGTACTCATAGTTATTAGCATTATCCCTGCCCCTTCCTTTAGAATTGGTAAACCCCAACAAACCCAATCCCCAAACAAGTACAACAACGTGCCATACGCACAGGGGCGACACGAGGAGTGTGCCCAAAGTATGGTAAAAGCGGAAAACTCAATTAGATAGTTATAATAAGACATGCTGAAATTTGGCATTTAAGAACCCTTCCCCAATGTATTTAAAATTACATTTAATTAGATCAGATTTAACTAGGATTAAGCATAAAGTTGGATATTTTAATGATCTATTAAAAATCATCTTCATAATCAATAAACGAAACTGTACACATCACATGGACAATTTGAATGAAAGCCTGAATTCTCTAGAATCATTCTCTTGAATGGTATTCTAAATTGGGATCAAGGTATTACCGGGGCATGGTTTATGGGTGATCTGTTGCGTCCGGATGGGTGAATTTTTGCATTGACTTCAGTGTATGTTCGGAACAGAGTTTAGAACATAGCTTTATGACCTATTCATAAATATAAAATCCGCATCAAACCATTATGTTAATAACTCTAGAATTTATGGATACCAATTAAATTTTCGGGGGATCATATTAGGATGAACAAAATGTGGATGCCACTTTCTATATAGTGTCTATGGGCACCTACATACCAGATTTGATGATACTAGCATACAAATTATGGCTGCTATACACATTTTGTCACTCCAGGAAAATGGAAGGATGTATCAACATTTTGGGTAATTCCATTCCGCATCCGTTTTTATCGGTTATCGGGAGAATGGAACGTGACATCCAAAATTGAAAATAAACAATCTGCGTATGCTATAGAGGGTTATTATATCAAAATTGAACTCTCCAGCTCTTATAGTCTTCGGAATCGAAGCGTTCGTATAGACGGACATTGATTTATCGACTCAGCTATGGCTGCTGATCAAAATATATATACCTTATGAGGTCCGCTTCGCCTCCTTTTACCTGTTAAATACTTACCAACAAAAATATTATATCCTTTTCACCATTTTTGAAGTGGGATCAGACTATAAAATGATTACCAGAATTGTTTTATATGTAGCTGTAAGCTTCAAATAGAGATAATCCTTGAAGTTGGCAATATTTTATTCAAGTTGCTATATCACATCATGTTCGGATATAACTTCTTCAACATAAATAAACATATCTTCAATTGTCTTCCTATTATAGATATTATATATAAGCATGTCTGTGCCACATTTGGGTTTTAATCGGATTATAGATGAGATGAGCAGGTAACCACGATGGAAAATAAACTTGATCTGCGTATGGTACAGATGGAACTATGTACCGAATTTTTGTGATACGTATATATAAGATATTATATGGAATCATTGTATATAAGAATAGAATTTCCCTGAACTAATTATTCAATAACAGCCATCCCTGCCAACTGACATTTAGTTGTACGACAGCTATATGATATAATAATAAGCATTCAATATAACTGAAACTTAAATGAGAAACATGAAAATGATGTGTGGCAGCTATATGATATAATGCTGTGATCCGATAAGTAGTGCCAATAAATATGTTGATGGATATCAAGAGAAGGCTCTCCGCTCAAAAGCTGAGGAGTTCATACTATATAGATCATATATAAACAGACCTCGATTTCCATTTCTACCAATAATCTTTCGGGCTCTACGACGCTTCCTTCAATGTATTACAAACTTCAGCCCAAAGTTCCTCTTTTCGAAGAATATTTTCAATTTGTTCAGTTGTTGTTCAGATCTAAAAAGATACGTCAAAGATCTCCAAATTGATTGGAAGTTAAAGCTATATTGATTTGGATATGTCGGGTGTATCTAAACCAGTTCCGAACATTTTCATTTTAAGCAATTTATTTACCATATGCTCTCCTCTGCAGCTGTTTCGAACCATTATATCTAGCACATAGTCGTCATATGATTACACTCAACTATGCCAATATTTTCTGTCTCTAAATTATATATGAACATGGATTTTCTTACCATATATATATGTACCAAATTTCTCCAAGTGGAGGTGGGATATTTTTTGATTTGTCAGACTAGAACTATGAAGGCATTAATTAGGAGTTTTTGATGGGAGCGAAAAAAACACACGTCATGATCTCGACGTGAGTGGGGTTCGAACCCACATACTCTTGACGAATCTGGTGAACTTTAAAATAAACCAGTAACAAAGGATTGTCTTTATTATTATTATATGGCTATAGCAACCCTATCGGGTCAAAGCGTGAAGCACTATTTGTCTTTATTTCAGCTTCCTTCATTATCTTTAGCAAGCCGAATATTTCAGCCGTTTCGAGGAATAGAATTATCCGTGTTTACAAAATGTCTGCAAAATCTCAATCCAATAACTCCAAAATATGAGCATAGGCGGCTTTTATCTGTATAGTAGCTATATATGTCATATTATCCGTTTGGATTTTGAATTTCGGGGGAGTAATAGGTAGTAAGGAGTTTAAACTGTTTGTGAAACGTCAATCCAATAGCTAGAAAAATATGGCCAAAAGCGAGTTATAGCTATTTGACAGCAATATGATATATGTGCAGGCGGATAAGAAAAGAACGCTAAGGGCCTTACGATAATTCATTTTTACCTTCTGGTCAATCTGAGCTAACTTTCGGGCGACTGCGACTTATGCATCCATTTTCTACGAAAAAACTATAAGAAAAATGGTCGAAATGAACCAAAGCTAATACTAATGTCTCGGCATTCCATATAAGGTTGAAATTTAGAAAAACTTGGAGAAAGGTGGGTATTTTTTACAGAAAACTATTTGGTGTTTTTACAGCTCCAGTTTTAGATAAATGCATCGTTTGACAAGAGCTATATTTCGGAGTTTTAGATGGAAATATTTTGGAGAGTCCTCATTTTGTTCTCTGTCTCAGCAAGTTTTCAGGATGTAAAATCGATGTATCTAGGGCCTCGGTGGTCCAGTGGATAGCGCACTGTCCGGCCAAATAAGAGATGCGAGTTCGAGTCCTGCTCATGTGGATAGGCATAACCCTCGTAGAAAAACTAGGTTGTGGCGTAGGATTTGAAATTCACAAACCTAAAAAAAAGTTATTCAGTGAAAGCCGAATAAAGACATATAGTGCTTCAGGCTGTGATCCAATGGGGTTGTTACGGCCATATAGTAATAATAATCGATCTATCTAATTAAGTAGCGCTCCAGATTGTGACCCGATTGGGTTATTTCAGATCAAAACAGAAGAAATTACAAGACATACGATAGCTAACAAATTGATACGCAGATATGTAAACTGGTTAGAGATTTTTCTGGAATCTTCTGGAATACATCCTATAGTTGGAATTTGAAGGCTTTGCAACTTGTCTGGGGCTCAGATGCAATGAATATTGGACCTACAGAGACGATGGATTGGAAATGCTTGAGATGCGATGATTGAGCCATTTTAGCTGAGGCCCAGTGAAAACTAGAGATGGCAAAAGTATATACTCTTTTGATCACTTCGAACTTCTTTGGGTCTTGTATGGGTTGTGCCCAAAGCTCAAAGCACGCAAATCCTCAATTTTTTTGTTAATTTTGGTTTGTTTTGGAAAATAAATGTCGTCCTCACGTAGGACCTGGCTGATGCCTTTGCCTAAAAAAAGCACGTTGCCATCTCTAGCCGGGCGAAAGTGCCTGCCGCATGTGGCACATGCAACAAAGTACTGTTATAACAACAAACTGTGGATTTCAACACATAAAATTGCACTTTTATTGCCAGAAAACAATTCCAAATGGATTACTTTTGCCGCAAAATCCGATATATATATATATATATATGTTTTGTGAGGTTATGTTGCTGCCAACAAACGGTAAATTGTGCACTACACAACAAAAAAAAATAACACATTTGCGCCAAATTATGGTAATTTTTTCTTATTTAATTCGGCTCAGTTTTTACACTTTTTTATATGAAAAAAAAACACCGTGTTAAGTTCACAGTTAAACTCGTTGTTGTTGTTGCGGTGCTCTTGCTGCTGCTTGTTGTTGTTGCTGCTGCAGTTGTTGTTGTTGTGGTTGTAGTTGTAGCTTCAGCGTTTACCAAGATGATGATGGAACCATCTACTTGGCGTGGGTCTGAGCCTTCCTGAGCTGAGTGAGGATGTTGGACAGCTCCTCACGCTTCCTCTTGGCGCGGATGTGTGTGCCCAGACGGCGCTTCAGGAACTTGAGGGCGCGCTTGTCCTTGGACACCTTCAGCAACTCCATTGTGCGCTTCTCGTACGGAGCATGTCCGACCACCTCGCGCACCAGATCCCGGGTGAACTTGGTGTGGCGGGTTTGAATCTGCAATGCAAACAACAAACAACAAATGTAAACAAACTCAAATTTGCAATCTCTTTGGCCGGAGAGGCACTACTTACGTTCTTCAAACGGGAGCCACGCAGACCCTTCACCTTCTTGTCGCCGGTGTACTTGACGTTCTTGACCTTGGAGGTCTTGTGGCCGCGGTTCAGGCCAATGCACAGCTCGTAGCGGACTGCCATTGTCACTGGAAATGGAAAAATAAGAAAATTAATAAGTAAATTAGGTGATCACAAGAAAACAATTGTTTAATTAACTGCGTAAATGTCTCGGGTTAATATTATTAACACATTTGGCACACACCAAAGTCGGATGTTTGTTATTTTTTTGGAATTTCTACACAGAACTTTTGCGGCCGACCTACCTCAGTTGCTGTCAAATGGTAGAAAGAGCGCTGTCAAAGCTGGCAAACAGGAAACCATCTGGGCCGCTGACACTAGTGCTGCCAGATCGTGCGCATAAAAGCCACCATCACACCATACTACTTGTCGTATGGCTTATACCAAATATACCAGCACACAACATTTAAAAATACATAAATATATACACAAAACTAAAGGTATATACCAATTAAAAATGCAATAGCTTTCATTTAAAACAAAAGTTAATTAGCGTATTCTTGCATAAGTTGCCAATGTGCTTTCGATAGTCATAAGTTCAAACCAGAGTTGCATTTGTTACTAAAAAAAATACCAACATTAGAAAGCCTCCGCCACATTTGTATGACCAATTCAAACTGATATAAGGTATATACCAAATAGGAAACTTTGTATTTAAAAATACTACGCTTTTGGTGTATGTTTATTATTTGTTAAAGTACTGAATGCCAATTAAACAGTTTCTGTTTGGGCCACTGACATTGCTGCCAGATCGTGCAAGTTAAAGCCATCGTCACACCATACGACTTGTCAAATGGCATATGCCCAATATTAACACACAGCACACAAAAATACATAAATCATAAATAACTAAGTAACTAATAACAATTTGATATCTTTAATTTAAAACATGCTAACTAAATAATGGACAAGCTGGCAGCGCCTTGATTGTCAAATGTTCAAACAAGAGTTGCATTTCCAATTGCAAATGGATTTTAAAAAATACCAGCATTTGAAAACTTGCTTTGTGGAATATACCAAACATACAGATAAATAACAAACATTATTACAAAATACACAAATTTCGGTGCATAGCTTTATTTATATAGCCAATATAAATTCAATAACTTTAATTGACACAAGTTAGCAGCGCTGATTCGATAGTCATATGTTCAAACAAGAGTTGCATTTCTAATTGGAAATGGCTTTTAAAAAATACCAGCATTTGAAAACTTGTTATATGGCAAACCAAATATTAAACATAGCTTTATTTCGCCGCATATACCTAATATTAATTCAATAACTTTAATTTTAAACAAAAGCTGTTAATTAATTGTTTCACAAACTGGCAACGCTGATTCGATAGTCATATGTTCAAACAAGAGTTGCATTTCTTATTGTGAATTGCTTTTAAAAAATACCAACATTTGAAACCCATTTTCTTATTGTTTGTACCGATTCTTCAGTGCAGTAAGCAGTAATTGGGGCAAATAGTGGGTTTTTATGGCCATTTAATACTAATAATTGCATCGATACATATTGTCATTGCCTATCGATTGCGTTGAACATAGTGCAAACTCTGTTCAGACATGTGTTGCCATTCAACGCAAGTAACTCTATTCACACACACATTTCGTGCAGTTTAGCCAAACACTTCAGAAATTACACAAGTAAAGCAACATTTTTGTTAAGTCACGCGTATATATAAACTGTTTTTATATATATCTATTTGCAAAGTGTGGCTTGTGTTTAGTTTATCGGTTTGTGTGCACGATGATGGCAACACTGGCACACGCCGGCCATGTTATGATATGTAAAAGTTAGACGTAGACACGTGTTTAATTCGTGCTGCTTTTTTGTGCTCAAATTTTGACAAGAAAAAAAGAAAACACTTGAAGTGAACTGTAAAAACAATTGAAACCTTACGCAAAACACTGAAACAAACAAAACAACAAACCCAATCAAACATTTATTAACCCATTAGTTAAAAAAAGGTAAGCGCAAACTGACCACGCGGAACATAACCTACTCGAAACCCACTCAAAACATAAGAAAAACAAAAGAAAATGGTGTCAGGCGAAACGTAATTTGTTTGCAATGCAATGCGTAATTTAATATGCGGTTAAACCGAGGCGATTTTCCTATTATAATTTAATTTTCTTTTTATTTATTTGTTCTTTTTTTGTGTGTGTGTTTGTGTGTTGAGTGCAAATAAATGCGCAACATAATCAATAGGTGGCAACACCTACGGCACGTTGTTGTTGTCGTTTCACATGCGGCGTAAAAATTATGCCGCCTATCAATACCGTTATATGCGTAGTATATATATGTGCATGTGTGTGAGTGTGTGTGTGTGTGGTGCGGCAGGAACTGTGTCCTTTTCTAACCATGCCCCCAAGTGCCGTTATGCCCATTGTTTGCCCTTATATACTTATATGTATTATATATATGGTGAAGCGATTACACAATGGAAAATTTTTTTTGTTTTTGTGCCGCATGTTGCTCGCTACATATATAGATATATATGTATATATATACCTATATGTACATGCTTATATACATAGCACATGCACGCACACCACAGGCAGCATTTGTGCATAGTTCGCAACGTAGAAGGCACATGTAAATATATACATATACATATATGTACATAATATATGTATATAATATGTATATGCATATAATATGTTTATATATATCATTATATACATGTTAAAATTCTCCCTCTGTTGCGGCTGAGTCATTTTTGGGCTCAAATAATAAATTTTTCTGTTACGCTTTTCAATCGCATTTCCTTTGGAATTGTTAATGTTTGCGTCTTAATTTTATTATTATTTTATTTTGATTTTGGATTTGGCTTTTGGTTTGTTGTTTGACGGCTTTCACTGCGCCACATTTAAACGCTGATAAGCCCGTAGAACAACAACAACACCAGCAACAACAACAACAAAAGCCAAACCCTGCGTTGCCACAAGAATGACAAAATCAAAACATGCTCTTGGGCTTGTTATCGATAATGCCAGACGTGTAGTTACCCTGTTTGATTGCGAACAATACGCTACCCTTGAGCTTACTCAGCCTTTTTCTCCCTTTTGCTTGCCAATTTTCGATTTCCTTGCGTTGTGTTCGCCTGTTGATCGATTATTGTAAAACTTTTGACTTGAATATTGTTTTAGATCTTGGTTTTTCCAACAACCAACTGACAAATTAACCAAATTTGTTAACTCACAGGCATGTTAAACATGTGTTATCGAATATCTGCAAAAATACGTCAAAAGTTGTTTAAATAAATGTTATCGAAAATTTGCTGAAGAACACAAAGGTTGAAAACTAGTGAGAAATAAATCAAGTTTGTGCATGCTTAGGCTATCGATGCTTATGTTATCGATTATTTGCTGAAACAGCACAAAAAGTTGAAACCAGTTTCAAATGAATTTCCACATTCTGAAACTCGATACTTATCGATAATTTGCCAAACGTCAAAAGTTATTAAACATGTGTTAAATAAATGTTATCGATAATTTGCTAAAGAACACAAAGGGTGAAAACTAACGACAAATCAAATTTGTACATGCATCGATAATAATCGTTGTTCAAAAACACAAAAAGTTGAAACTGGTCAAATCAAGTTTTACATTCTGAGGTCCGATAATTGTCGATAATTTGCCAAACACGTCAAAAATATGCTTGTGTTATCGATAATTTGATAAAAGTTTGTTCTACCATTTCGCTGTAAGTTATAGCAAAGCAATTAATTGTCTTATCGAAACACTATCGATAACGTACGAAGTAAAACAAATAAGTAGTGACCATAACAACACCATCGGGTCACAGGCAGCTGCCTTTATTGAAGAACTGAAACAACTTTTGTTGGTTGGAAGGATTTCAAATAGTCTTTCTGGGAGGACCATGTTATCGAAATGAGTGGGACTCTAACCCACAGCACCACTTGTTTGGCGGGACAGTGCACTATGCTTTGATCCATCGAGGGCCCTATATCGATAACTTAAGTGAATGTTTTTAGAGCAAAATTCGATTAGTAGAATGATAATGAAATGCTATGGTAATAAAATATCGATTATATGCATTATATCGAAACTATCGATGACTTAATTAATTGTTTTTAGCAGCCAATTATCGATTGACTTAAATAATCGCCAACAAATTAATTGTGTTATCGCAACACTATCGATAATTGGCGATTAGTTAAATATGCCTTGGACTCCAATTGATATCAAAATATCACACATTTTGCTTGATTATACAATACACAAAAAAATATATATAATGCCGACGTTGTCGTTGGTGTTGTTGTTGTTGGTTCGAGCATATGATCGCTCGCTAACCACGTTGCCAGATTATGGTGAATGTGTGAACGACGGTCGGGCGGGCGATCCGGCAGGGTTGGAGAGAGGAAGTTGGTTGTGGAAGAGGCGGGCAGGGAAGAGAAGAAGTAAATATATAGACGTAGTCAAAGTAGATCGCATATGTTGCACCTGGTTAGAGGTTTGTTGTTGTTGTTGTTGTAGTTGTTGTGTGCGTATATTAATAGTTGTTACTCTCTCGCGATCTCTCTCTCTCTCTTTCACCCTAACACGCTCACGCACCTATGGAGGGCCCTTTGTTCGTGTGTGTGTAAGGGACTGAGTCTGTGTGTGTGTGTGTATGTATATATGTATGTGTGTGTGTGTGTGTGTGCATTTGATAACGAGTTATACTCAAAAATTCATAGGCCTTGAGTTCCCCCGAGCTGTTTTTGGCTGGTTTTTGACAACAAACTACATACATATATACATGCATACATATCTACATACATACAAATTTACATATATACACACATACATATATACATATGTTTTTATGCTATGGAAATTTTAACTTTAAACACAGCCAAAACCTATGGCCTTGTGTGTGTGTGTGTGTGTGTGTGTGTGTGTGTGTGTGTGTGTGTGTGTGTGTGTGTGTGTGTATGTGTGTGTGTGT
>JBANCY010000081.1:0-81222 GCA_037040045.1 Phorticella flavipennis
TGTCTGTCTATCTGTCTGTCTATCTGTCTGTCTATCTGTCTGTCTATCTGTCTGTCTGTCTGTCTGTCTATCTGTCTTTCTATCTGTCTGTCTATCTGTCTGTCTATCTATCTGTCTATCTCTGTGTGTATCTGTCTGTCTATCTGTCTGTCTATCTGTCTGTCTATCTGTCTTTCTATCTGTCTGTCTATCTGTCTGTCTATCGGTCTGTCTATACCATATACCATATACCATTTACCACGTCTATTCGAATATTTCTTTGTTCTGTCTCAATGGGAAAATTCCCATGTTCCACAATTTGTTGATAAAATATTCAGTCTATGAATTGTTTATGTTTCCTTTAACATTATTAAGATTTCTTTTCTTATAAAAGCACATCTAATTGAATCATTTTGTCGTCCGTCGTAATATTTTCCCTTCTTCTTCTTCTTCCTCTTGATTCTTCCAACTTAATTGCAACTCATTTGCTTTGACTCGTGCCGTTGCAGCCTAATGAGGCATTTTATCAGCTGACTCGGACTACTTACTGGGAACTTCTGACCCCGCTCTGCCCCTGGCACGGCCCCTGAAGCCCCCTGCTCCCAGGCCCCCTGCCCCACTTGCCCATATTTTGATATCAATTTGTTGCAACTGCTTCGCCCTGCTTAGCCGACTGCGGCGCATGCATTATGCACTCGCCACTTGGCACTTGGCACTTGGCACTCGTCGTCGTCGCTTGGCAGTTTATTGTGCCAGTTTTAATACCCTGTAAACAGGAAATGACTAAGGCAGCAGGCGCACAAAGTTCCCATAGTCATTTAACGATTCATTCACAGTTTCCCAACCAAAAAGCTGTCGTTTCGATTTATATCATGCAAAATTAAGGCATATCTGCACGTCGTGCATACCCCAACAATGGCAATACTTTTATTTCTATATATTCTTTTTGTAGCATGCATTTAGCACTCATATTCGTACTTGTACTTGTTGGTTCTTCCCTTCTTCCTTCCCTCCTACTGCCCAGAATTTCGAAGGTGGTCTGTGGGGCGGGGGGCGTGGTCTTTGCAGGGATTTGGTACATGAAACATTTGTTCGGGTAAAATGAATAGCCGAGAAAATATTTGTGCACTCGCCGAGTGCTTTGCGGTCATACACACACACTCACACACACTCATTTGAGTGTGAATATGGTAAAGACTTTTTGAAAAATTCCTAAAAACATTTTCCAAAGACAATTTTCAACTTAATTTTGGCATCAGATTTCAGTTTATAGGCTTTCCAAATGGAGCTAAATACATACAAAAGCCACAGAACAAATTTCAGAATTGTAACATCATTATTAATATCCCTATGAACCGGATTTTAAACCATTTCCTTAGCTTGAATCATATTGGCATATTGAGTGTAGTCAAAACATTGCAAAGATTTTCGAAATTTTGGCATTTACCATGAATCGATCCATTCTTGAATTCATCATAATCGCAGATGGTATGTCTATCCGACAATTGCGGCAGTTTTTCTTGCAATGCTCGCTCAAAGGTATCAATTGTCGTTGGTATACCTCGTTCGATTTCAGACTGCACTTGTAAAGTGAGAAATTTCGTATAAAATCATATTTCAATATATTATAACTTGGTCAAAACTGCATCAATTTTGACTTGTCATACCAATTTGTTCATGATTTTTGATTCCAGTTCGTTCCTCAATCAAATTTTAATCGATTCCCAAAAAAAATTTTTTTTTTTTAAATTTTTTGGAATTTTAAGTAAGGGTCCCCCCTGTGTTTTGAAAAAATTTTGAAAAATAAAAACTCAAAATTTTATGTTTTTTCCATTTCTCTGATTAAAATTAGCATAAAAAACCACTTGAAAACTTCGGGAAATGAGTTTCATTTTTCACCCAAAAATCGACCCAAAATCGAGTAAAATTTTAATATGTAAAGTGTAAAATGTCCTATAGAAGCATAGTTCCGTCTATCATAACTTAGTCAAAACTGCACCGATTGTGACTTGATATACCATTTTGTTCATGGATTTTGATTCCAATTCGATCCTCATTCAAATTTTATTCGATTCCTTAAAATTTTTTTTTTTTTAAATTTTTTGGGATTTTTAAGTAAGGGTCCCCCCTGTGTTTTGAAAAAATTTTGAAAAATAAAAACTCAAAATATTATATATATATTTTTTTTTTTTTGTCAAAATTAGTATAAAAAAATATTTTAAAACTTCCGCAAATGAGTTTCGTTTTTCACCCAAAAATCGACCCAAAATCGAGTAAAATTTTGATATGTAAAGTGTAAAATGTCCTATAGAAGCATAGTTCCGTCTATCATAACTTAGTCAAAACTGCACCGATTGTGACTTGATATACCATTTTGTTCATGGATTTTGATTCCAATTCGATCCTCATTCAAATTTTATTCGATTCCTTAAAATTTTTTTTTTTTTAAATTTTTTGGGATTTTTAAGTAAGGGTCCCCCCTGTGTTTTGAAAAAATTTTGAAAAATAAAAACTCAAAATATTATATATATATTTTTTTTTTTTTGTCAAAATTAGTATAAAAAAATATTTTAAAACTTCCGCAAATGAGTTTCGTTTTTCACCCAAAAATCGACCCCAAATCGAGTAAAATTTTAACATGTTAAGCAAATAATGTCCCATAGGGGCATATTTCAATCTATCGTAACTTGGTTAAAACTGAAACAATTTCGACTTGTTTTACCATTTTGTTCATGATTTTTGATTCCAATTCGTTCCACATCCTCATTTGGGAAAGTTGAAAATTTTAAGAGTTGGAAATTTTATGCTTTTTGAACCACTTTTTGAACGTCTCCGAGAAGTTGTGCCCATTGTTTAGTATCAGCTGCTTTCTATAGACTTTATTCCACGTATCATATCATCTTGCTGATCCACTTTCTGAACCACGTACTAAAACTGTTCGTTTGCCTTTTTCCCTTTCAGAATGTGGTGGACAATCACTGGCAATTTCGGGAACATTCTGCCCATAGACTGGTCCAAGTCGTACACACGCCAGATGCATATGCCGACCCTGAATCTCGGCCAGAATCGTACAAAGCAGCAACAACAACAGCGCAATCAGGCGCAGCAGCAACAACAACAACAGCTGCTGCAACAGTCGCAGGATGCACAGACCCCGGGGGACGAGTTCAATGATTTGACCAGCGAGGATGAGGCGGTGGCCAATGACCTGGACATGCACGCCCTGATCCTAAATGGACTGAATGGCGACATAGACGAGCCCATCAAGTCGGTCGAGGAGGTCATCAAGGAGATCGATGACATTATGGACGAGGCCGAGAGTCCATTGGAGGAGCCAGAGAATTGCGATTCGGAGGTCATTGAGAAGGCACGCGAGGTGCTCGGTGCACCGCTCTATGCAGAGAGTAAGTTTTTCCATTCGACTTGGTTTACATCCTTTAACTAACACTCCATACTTACCGATCAGAGCTACAATATCTGAGCAGCACACAGCTCAACGAGCTCTACATGGAGATGGAAATGCTCATCCAGGAGCTGAGCGAAACTCTGATCAACGAGCTGGCCCTGCGCGATGAGCTCGAGTATGAGAAGGAGCTGAAGAACTCGTTCATTTCCCTGCTGCTGGCGGTGCAGAACAAACGTCGTCAGTATCATGTGGAGAAGAAACGTGGCAAATTTCAGGGTAATAACCCCCAAATAAACCCCATGGAACTGATCCACTAAAGTTTTGTGTATGTTTTGCAGGTCCCGAGCCAAAATATTTGACCACTGTCATACCGTATCACCTGGAGAATGGTACACCCAATAACCAGTCGCTGCAGGTGTTGATTAAAAGTAAGTTTCGTCCGGAGCGAAAGAAATGGATGGAGCAGTTCCAATAGTCTAGGGTTCGGAACTAGTTTTTTCATTTATTTGAACTTAAATTAAGGTTAGGTTTTTTGTTATTGAAGTTATGTCAACCAAAGTTAGGATATATTTAATTTATAGAGTATATTATAAACTGCTAAGTTTTAAACAAACATAGGTCAACTATATCATATGTTTTTAACTGTTTTATTCATTGTAAATAAAGAGGTTATGAATTGTTGCTATGCCTGTTATAAGACATATTTGCCTCAACTTAACCGAAACTTATTACTCATAGTCATAAAATCTTACCAAATGTATAGTTATAGTCAACTTACTATATCCTATGGCTACCATAGGAACAATAGACATAATTCTTGGTAAATTTAGGAAAAACTTTTTTATTTTTTCGATTCAGTTCAATCTTTTACTTACTGAACTTTTAACGGTCTAATCCACATAGTGCATTTACCAATCTGATCAAATGTGTAGTTTTAGTCAGCGGGCTATATCCTTAATATATTATAAGAAGAATAAGCGTGAATCTTAGTTCATTTTGGGGATCCTTTTATTTACTTAAAAATGCTTTTTTAATCAACATATAGCTTTACCTCAGAAAGTTATAATGCTGAAATTGTTAGGAATGTTTCAAAAATTATCATAATTTTAGAAAGTTTAAAAAATATCGATTAGCTACATAAAATCGGTTAAATATAGAGCTGTAACTAAAGGCTTCAATAATTCTTTGAAACCCGAAAAACTTTTTTACGTGGGTGTATTTCAAATCCTACACTACTCGTCTAGGAGGCTGAAAGCCCATAATTTTAGATAATGTATAGAAAATCGCAGGGATATTATACAATATTCTGTCTTTAGCTTGATTAAGCTGTACTTTGCTTTTCACGTATTTCATGGCATGAACCTGGCTTGCGATAAACTAATATATTCTTCCTCTTCGTATTCTTGCAGTACTCAAGGCCATCAATGAGGACAGTCCAACGGTTCCCACACTGTTAACGGATTACATCCTGAAGGTTCTTTGCCCTACATAAACGATGTGCAACAACAAAAACAACAATAAGAACAACAACAACAACAACCATATGTCGTAGGCTCTATCTATTCTCTCTAACTGTGTTTATACGTTTATTATGATATATATTTACATTAAACTTTAGTTGTATTTACTTATAAAAAACAAAAACATAAACAAAACATCCGATCTATGTACTACATGCAAAATATATATGAAATGTAATGCCACGCCCCCCACACGAAAATGAAAGAAACACAAAAGAAAATGCTGCTGCCTCTAGCCTAACTGTTGAGCTATATACAAACATATAATATAATATAATATCGTATATAACATATATGCCGATCTAGTTATAGTTATAAAGTCTGTCTGACTACAGCGAGAGAGCGAGAGAGAGAGAGAGCGTGTTAACGTAATAGTTTTACGTAATACGTAAAAAATTTGCTAAATTTCAATTTCGCTTCTAAAAAGATATATCTAGCTATATCTGGCTATATCTAGCTATATCTAGTTGTATGTGTATTGTAAAACTCCACAGACACTGCAAGTGCTGATCTTCTGCTCTGCATATACAAAATCGATAACGATAACGTCGTTTTGGTAATCGATAACGCTAAATTTTGTCGCCGCTTTAACATCCATTTTAGCTTAAGCCAAAACTATAGAAATCGTACGTCTATATATACAATATATATCCATGGGTAATACAAATACAAATTCAATGTGTGTATAGTCTAAACTTAAGCCTTATATAACTGTTTAACTATATTCTAACAGATTTACTGCTAAAGCTGTTGGCAAAACTCTGCGCCCAACGAGCTATTTTTGCATTTGATTTTCGTTTAGATTTTTCTATCCCAAAACTCGAATAACAACATAATTATGCTCCGTATCAAAATATTCTAATTGTTTTTCTTATTATACTCTTTTCGAAGGATATAAGCTTGTAAACATATATACTTCTGTCTGTCTGTAGAACCCAAATGGACCTAATGCAACACTATATCATATAGCTGCCATACAATTGTATGTTAGGATTGTCTATATTTTTGAAGCTATTCTCTTTAAATTTTACATACCTTTATAATGGCTTCATATGTAGGAATTCCTAAAATTTCAATAGGTTTGGCCATCAAACACAAGATATATGCATATAAAAAAAATGCCTCTACTCTTTTACTTCTTACGTCGGCTGTAAGCCCGGCCTAGTCTGACAGATCGTTAGCTCATATGCCCTTTATTAGATCCCAGCTCTATATCATGTAGCTGTCATATGAATGTTAGGATTGTCCACACTTTCTATATTTGTAAAGCTATACTCTTTAAATTTTATATACCTATATAATGGCTTCATAAGTAGGAATTCCCAAAATTTCAACAAGTTTGACCTTCAAACACAAGAGATACGCATTATAAAAAAAACTGCCTCTACTCTTTTACTTCTTACGTCGGCTGTAAACCCGGCCTAGTCTGAAAGATCATAAGCTCATATGCTCTCTTTAAGATTCTAAATGGGTCTAACGCAACACTATATTATATAGCTGTCATATGAATGTTAGGATTGTCCATATTTTCTATATTTGTAAAGCTATACTCTTTAAATCTTATATATTTATATAATGGCATATTATCTATCAATCCACTAAACTTCATTATGTTTGGACTTCGAATATGAAAGTTATGCCTTATACAAAACTCAGCCTCTTTTGTTACTTTTACCATATTGTTCCTAGATCATTTCTGACAGATCGTTAGCTCATATGATCCCTTCGCAAAGAGTATCAAATCTTCGGCTTGCCGTCGATCCATCTGCTTCCCTTGTTTTGTTTTATTTTTTTTTTTTTAATTAATTTTATTACATTAAATTTTATGCAAGTTGTGTGCGTGGCCATAAAATATATTTTATTATTATTATTATTATATTATTTTTTTTCAATTGTATAAAAAGTCAAAGCTGTGTTATTTAATTTTATTATAAAGCAAAGGATGAAACTGCAATTTGCATAAATAAATAATTAATTAATTAATGTAAACAGTTAAATAAAATACAATGGCACATATATAATATAATATAATATACATATATATACTTATATATATATATATATACAAAGCATATATGATTAATAATAAAAGTAATAAATAAAAAATCAACTAAAAATTGCAGTCAGGCGCACATTACTTTTATTTATTTATATTTTTCAGTTGTTTTTTTTACTTTGAATAATTTTTTTTTTATAAATTTAAGAAAAATATTTCAAGAAGTTACTTCATGAGGCTAATTAATAATAATATTAAAGCTTAAATCTTGCTTGAAAGCAGATCTATTACAGAATCTGTTCCTGTACCCAATTTCTCTAAAAAACCATCTCTTTTCAACTTCAATTCTTTTCCAAAAGTTCCCAAATATTGCTTGGAGCTCTCTTAAAACTTCACTCAGATTCTTCTTTCATAATCCAACATCGGAATCGGCTTGTTTAAAGTAGTATATCATAAAGCTATTAACACAAAAGTCTGTTTTGCCCATATTGACCATGTTTCTCAAGATATTGTATTTAAATTAACCATAAAGTTGAGCTGCTTTATTATCTTAAGGTCCAGCAAATTTCAAAAGAATCGGTTGATAAATATGGTAGCTATGTCTCATTAACAAGCATGGTATGGCTTGTTAATGAGACATGCTCTCGATCTCTCTTACTTTTACGGGAGGGCTCAACCGGTCCATACCACACTTGTTTGAGTCTTGTCCTAGGTATTTATTAGGTCACAGGTTCGAAACCGCGTTGGGGAATTTTATTTCAATTCTCATGGATCTATGGGTCCATGGTTCCGGTCAACTTCAAAAAAGATCTTTAGTGAGCCCCACTTTTTTTATTTCATATAAAAGCAAATTTCCCCCTCAAGTTATAAAACTTCAAAAGTTTACCATATGTCAAGCTCTCTTTTTCCCTCCGTTTCAACTCTTTTACCCACAAACGCACCCATTTCCAATGGGTCCCCCTTTCAAAAGCGTTCCCCATGAAGTAACTTCAGTGTGTCAAAACGCACATAATCTACAAAGGAACCATCCAAATCATATAACATAACATTGATATCATCTGAAACATTTCAAGCACATACAAACAACAAAAACAAATCAAGTCGAATTTCGTCTAACCGATTTGACACTTGATATAGCCCCATTACTTTGGAAGATTTATAGCATACGTAAATAATCGAGTACGAGTAAAGCACATTCAAAGCAAATCTTAGGTACCTTTTCAATACAAATCTTAAAAGACAACAAATAGCAATTTGCATATAAATGTTTACGATTTAGAATTTCTATATATATATATATCTATATAATATATAGAAAATATATGAAAACGCTTTACAACAAATGCTATAAACTTGATAATTACTTTAAAACAGATTTCAATATTTAGCGAAAAAATACTAATTATAATGAAAGAAAACACCATTTTTTTTAAGAATCATATTATATATATGATATAAAGAATCCAACGGTATTTGTAAATTGAATTGAAGAAGTGTCCAAGAAGTACATAAATGTCGAAAGTATGAAAATTTATAAAATATATTGATTTGATGATAACAGGAAAAAAAATAGCTGCAACATATAATATGATATATAGTTATATGATATATACCTATATACATATATAGACATTAAATTACTGAACAATTATATAACAAAATATTTGCAATGCAATGCTCCTCCACGTACAGAACGGAACAAACAAACACTTTTCAATTGCTTCAATAAAAAATGATAAAAATTACAAAAAGGGAGTTTTTCTTTAGTATGGAATTGAGGTTATGTATACGTTTTGACAACTTTCTTATAGAAACTCATTTGAGGCTCGTAATGATCGATGACCAGTATTTTATTTAAATATTTTATGTTATTATTTACAATATATTAATTTTATATGTTTCTATTTTTTGGATGTTACAAATTTATACCTATTATTATAACCCTGATCGGTTTTTGGAGACAATAAGAGCTAGAGACTCCAAAATTGACATAAAGGTCCATGTAACCAAACGCCGCTGAAGTGTTGACGATTGGAGGTTACCACGCCCACTCAGCCCCTGTTACATAGGATTCTTAGTGAAAACTGCTGACAGTAATTTCTTAAAATTTTGATACACTCCTCAATGTTCCCGGAAAGTAACGTAATGTGTTTAAAAGCCACGATTGTTGCTTTACAATCATGAAACGCTATAGTATAGGATTTGTTTTTATGGATTCCTACTGATATTAGGAACGCATTGCAATCGTGAAAATAGGGATCTTTAGTTTCAAGTCAATGGTAAAAGTTTTATAATCGATATATTAGCTAAACACACGGATCATGCGTTTTGATACCGATAGACATTTTGTGTGAAAGTTCCGAAGATGATATCACTCTAGAAACGGACATTTTCAACGACTCGGGCCATTCTGGAGGTTATACTGCAAGATGTTAGCTGCAATATATCTTCGGGAAACATATTATAGCATATTTCTAAAAAAAATAAAATAGTTTGGCAAATTCCGAACTCTTTGGTTTTTATTAAACGTCTGAATGGATCATGCTATAGTAACACAATTTTACTCAAGATTGGCCAAAGCAACTCAAATGGCGTAGTACAGCAGGTTTTTGTGCTCGTACAGACAATATTTTATAATATATGTATAAAATAGTAGGCGTTGACACGCCCCTTCTTCTCATAGCATTTGTACGCCACATTCAACATTTTCAGAAACAAATTCAAATTCACAAAACCAACCCATTGCGCGCCAGTGCTGCCACCTCGGTCTAAGGCATACTGTAAAGCAAACAAAATCCAAAGCCAGTGCTGCCAGACAAAGAAAAAAGCTCAAACAAATAATGGGCACATTATTGCCTAATAAAACAGCAGGTATAACGAAATATAAACAAATAATAAATTAAATGTATTATTTTAATGTATATTTAAATAAATTAGTATACATTTTTGTTTAATTTTTAAATACGACGCGCATTGTTTGTGTCTCTGTGCCGCAGTGTGTACACACTGTTGGCCAAAGCTAACGTCGATAACTGCTGGCTGCGATGCTCGATGACTCGATGGTTCGATGACTGGCCGACTGGCGGCGGCTGGTTTGGCTGGTTGCTGGGCAATCGGGGCAATCGATAGCAGTTGTGCTCGACAGCTCCCATCACTACGACAACTAGCCTTGCCTATCCATAGTTTTTTTTTTGTATCCAAACAGTAAAAATAAGTTTCATCTAAAGCAAATCTACATAAGTTTCGACTTTTTTTTTCGTTAAGTGTAAAGTTTATTTATTTTTTAAGTGCGCGTTCGATAAGAAAATGTCATCGCGAAGGTAAAAATCCAATAGGAAAAACGACAATGTACACACACACACACACACAGGCACACACTGACACATATACACGCATTCCCACACACACACTAACACACACACACACACACACACACATAGATACACTCTGGGACTATTTACATATGTATAAGTATATACAAAAAAAAAAAAAAAAAAACTCAAAAATCAAAAACGGCAAAAAAAGAAACATTGAGATAAAAAGTGCAACAAATTGCTGAAAAGCAGCAGCCGCCGCCCCTCGAACCCGCCGCTGCCCCGCCTGCTGTTGGCTGCCCAACAACAACAACAAGAACACTGTGCCACAGTCTCGGCTACAGCTGTTGCTGCCTGCCACTTCTGCCGCTGCCTCTGCCACCGCCGCTGCCACCGTCACCGCCTCTGCCGCCGCCGCCGCCCCTGTTGCTACCGTCACGGCATGGGAACGGAACGGAACGAAACGGAACCGGGGGCTTGGTCAGGCAGGTGGCGGCGGCGGCGGCGGCGGCGGCGGCGGATGGGTCATAGGCGCTAGCGCCGGGGCGGTGCGTGCGGGTTACGCGGCCAGCTAGAGATGTGCTAATTTGTTAGCGATGTGCAAATTGTGCGATCACCAAAAAAATAACACGAAAAATGTTGCGATCAATTTTGAAACTGGCGTGTTGGAGTGCACGACTAGCACATACCCTGTAGCAAGCTACGTTTTGATCAGAAGAGAACACTTCTCATATTCTCCTGCGTGACCAGCACATACCCTGTAGAAAGTTTTATTGCTGCATTACAAAATCGGCAAAAAATAAGGATAATTATTTGCAGTGCATTATGCAGCTACATGACTCGCGAATACCCTGTAAAAGGCTAAGTCTGCGTTTCATGACCATTTAAATTTTTGCATTCTCAAACGATATATTTGGCATATTATAAAATTTTTCATTGTAACTATATAAGATACCCTCTAAAAAGAGTGTATTGGGCCTTTTAGGCAAATAAGTTGAAATTTGTCTGGTTGCCAGAGAACACTTAGCTTATAACGTAAATACATGAGCCTGAAGCACTATATGCATTTATTTCTACTTCCTTTACATGCCATGCTATGGCTCGAGCCCACGACCTCTTATTTCCACTAGTCCACCGAGGCCCACTGTGCGGTGCTCGATAATGTATATATGTATCTCTGTACCAAATTTGGTGATTATATATTCACAATTGCGCTTAATAATAGGATTTAATCGTATACAAGTTGAGAATGGACGGGCGATAAAAATTGAAAATGAAATTGCTCTATATTTGGTACAGCTGACCTAGGTACCAAATTTGGTGTCTATAGCTCTAATAGATCCTGAGATCTAACCGTTCAAATAGATAGACAGACAGATGGACATGGCTTAATCGTGCTAACTGTTTATGCTGATCAAGAAACGTTAACTTTATGGAGTCAAAAATGCTTTCTTCTCCGAACCGATTTTCCAAATGGTATCAGGGCATAAAATTATATTGAAAGTATATCAAAAATTAGGTGATAATTATACTCTTTTCGAGTCAAAAAGTATAGTCACTTTGGAATGCATGAATGGAATTTAGCCATTTTCAGTGAGTACTGGGAATTAGTTGAACTAGGGCAGCTTAGGTTCTATACTCGATTAGTAGATATCCTATAGCTTAAAAACAAATAACTTTATCTAAGCCCAGAATTATGCTCACGCCCGTACACGCTGTGGCCCCTCCTTAGTTCTTTTAGACATGATGTTTAGTTCACCATTCCATAATTATATCTATACTTTTCAAGCGATTGTTCTGAAATTTTGGGTACAATTTAAAAGCACTATTTCCTAACTAAGCCAAACCATGTCTATAAAATATACTTTCTAAAAAACAGCTCTAATAATAGTATATATCTATTCTCCTTTTTCAGATGGTTCCACCCAATGATAACGGGCATAGAAGCTGAAACATTACTACAGGAACAAGGTTTCGACGGTTCATTTTTAGCACGCTTATCCTCATCAAATCCGGGCGCGTTTACACTCTCCGTACGTCGTGGCAACGAAGTAACACACATTAAAATCCAAAATAATGGCGACTTCTTCGATCTTTATGGCGGTAAGTTAACGAATATCGAAAAAGGAGAAAGAAATAAATGGAGCTTACTTATTATTTTAGGTGAAAAATTCGCCACATTACCGGAACTGGTTCAATATTATATGGAGAATGGTGAGCTGAAGGAGAAGAATGGCCAGGCCATTGAGCTGAAACAGCCGCTCATATGTGCCGAGCCAACTACAGAAAGGTGAGTTCTATGTTAAGTTAACAGAGCTGGTAACAAACAGAGTTGTTTACAAGGTGTAATATTTCTTATGTTATGTTCTTATGGGGTAATATTTCTTGTTTTGAACTAGTCCAAATGTTTTTAGTGTTAAAAGTAACAGCATGTTTAGCAGAGTGTAGACTTAACAGTTTTTGTGGCTGTTCCTGTTATTGTAGGATCAAGAAATATATGTTATTTAAGTCAAATAGGTTTTGGGATATTGTGGTTCCAAAATTAGCATATGATTTTCAGCTACAAAATAAATATAACTTCATTGTCATCGATCTGTAGTTGTTCCAGTTATTAACATTATGTTATTACATTGGCAAGAAAGTTATATTGTTTTTGGACAGAAGACAATATCAGAACGGGCCTAGGGTATTGTGTTACGAAATTTTGCATATAATATGGCAAAAACTAGCGAAATCCATATTCCTCTTCATCCGATAACCATATAATACAGCAAACATTTTTAACCTCTGCTAAACTTTTGCTTGGAAAGGAAACAAAGTTCAGATAAGCTAAAAATAGACTTTCTGGCGTTGTTGGGGGCGCGAAACGAGAAATGCAAATTTGCTTTTGTTTTATCAAATGGCATTTAAATAATTTTGAGGTTAGAATCGACCCTCACCATCGCCATCGCCATCGCCATCCCCATCAGCGCACAGAGACCCCAACATCCATTGGATAATTGGAGGTTGGTGACCAACAAATCAAGGCAATGTTTTGGTTTTTCGCCGAGCATCATGTCGGTCGGGGCACATGCTGTCGCCATGCTGTCTATTATATTGTATAGTATTATACAATAATAGATACGTCGACCATATCTATCTCTAAAAATATATATATCTTTATCTATCGCTATCTCTATTTCTATGTCTTACGGTTTGTAGCGACTGTCTCAGTTTTTGCTATATTATTGTTATTTCTTCCGAGACTGAAAGGCTTTGACCTGCCCACAGCATTTGCTTATCGCGTTTCATTTCCATATTGTTCCATACATTTTGAGACTGTATTTCATTATAACCCCACCGAGCGGCCAGTGTTTGCCGTTTGGACATTTCCATCTGAGATTTTGGGGAATTGATTTGCATATATGTGTTTGACACTCCACGCTTATATGTTGATAGACACAATCCCTATTTAACATTTCAATACCGATGTCAATATATATCTCGGCTTGAAAAGAATTCTTAGAATTTATTATTAGGACTTAGAAGTGATGTCTTCGCATTGCATCAAGAACCTTGAACAAATATTGAACTGGTTTTTTAAAAACCTTTCTAAATATACATTATTTGTGGGAACTTTGTCAAATAGATGATGGGCTTTTTGATGTTCTCAACCCTTTCGGGGATGACTATTTTAAATACCCAAATAGTTGTAGCAAATCTTTAAGAATATTGTAAAAAGAATAAGAATATTGTAAAATAATTAAGCATACTTGAAAAACCTAGAACCTTCCCTTTATCCTGGGATATTTTTAGTGGAATATTTGATTCTAATATGTAAGAAGTAGTCAAAAGTCGCGTTAATTCAATTTTAGGATTAACAAAAATCCATAAGCTTGAAAGATTTTGGTATTGTATGGTCCCAGAAGGATCAAAGGTTAAAGGGTTGAAATCTTCAGGAGGTATAATAAATGGTTTTTATTTATAAATAAAGCTGATTTGGGTTATTTAAACAAATTGGCATAGCTTTTAGGATCATTTTCATAAGTTTGGTCTTATTTAGCAGCTGATTTTTATACACTCTAGAATCTAAATCAATATAAAGGTACATATATAGCTTATAGAATTGAGCCTTCTGTCCATTTAGTATGGGAAATTTTTTGAGAAAAAGTTAGAGAAGCCCAATGAGAGCTTTATAAACTTATGTTGTGGCTGCAGTTTATAATCTTTATAACTATATAGTTATATATAATTTGCATAATTTGAAGCCCGCATAAAGCCGGGTCCCGGACTTTCTATGTTCTGTGCAAAAACTCTGGTTTTCTGCCTTCTGCAAATACCTTGACCCAATTTGTTATATTTCTTATATCAAAGGCAACTTTTGCAGGCAACTGTAGCTATACATAGAGCTATATTATATAGTTATATATAGATATATCTATATATATGTATATACATATATGTCTTCGAATAGGGCGACGAACTGTGGGGTTTGTAAATAAACAAATTGAGTCTTGAGTGCACTAAAACCAGTGGACAAGTGCATTTGGCTATAGCTTTATGTATAGATATATACCCATATATACCCCAATATATATGTATGTATGTGTATATCTGGTATATATAGTATATATCTGTGCAGCATTCTGTGCTGAATACGCAATTGCAATCTTTGTTTTTATTGCATTCGCAATCAAAAATCGAAAATTGAAATGTGAAAATGTTTATAGAAATAATTATCGACAGCAGCTGGTGAAATTTTTGACGTAAATTGAACTAAATGAAAATCCCATAAAGAGTCTACTTTATATATACATTGGATACTCTTCTCACAAAGTGTTAAACAATGGCATATTAACTTTGTCAGGAATGTGGGTTACAGTTTTCACTTCAGATTTTATCATTTCATATTTAGATTTAGTCAAATCCGTAGATATATACTTCGATCTCAGTGGTCAAATTCGTTCATTTTAGAATTCGATTTAACTTCATAATTTTTTGAATCATTTCCCATCTCTTATATATTGAACCCTCTCCCATCTGCTTAAATAAATCTGAGTAACAATTGAATTTAATGAGTTCGAGTTATCAAAACTTTCTGTATATAGAAGATTATACTCTTCACATATTCTGAAAATTTTAGAATAATTGAGTAATAAACCTAGAAATCATTTAATGGCAAATATGGAAGGGCTATCTTTAGCACGCTGGAGATTTCATATTCTTTTCAAAGGTTTCGTATGTATTATATAAAATCATGTATATAAGAATATAATAGTCTTCGTTAAGTGTGTACGAAATCGGAAGACTTTTAGTGCTTTGGCAGCTGTATGATGTAGTAAAACGATCCTTTTGATATTAGGGACAGCAATAAATAATAAAGAAACTTAACTGTGTGCGAATTTACGATCCAATAACTTAATAAGGTTAGGAAATACGGGCAAAACTAACTTTGAGCTATATAGCAGTGGTTCAATTCTCTAAAAAATAAAGAATCTTATGTTTGTTTTAAAATGAAATGAAATAGCTTGACAAACATGGTTAATATGGTTAAGCCTCACTTTTAGTGGTATGACAGCTATATGATATAGTGGCCCGATCCTTTTTAAATTATGTAAATTACTAAGTAACAAAAAAACTTAAGTATATCTGCAAAATGGAATAGTTTGAGAAACATTGCAAAAATAGGCAAACCAGAGAACCAAGTTTCCTTTTCGATATTCAAAGAACTTTTTCCTCCAGAGAATCGTTTGAATTCTTTCCGTCATGATATATAAGATATTCAATCTCCGGCACGTTCAGCTTTATTTCTCATCGTAAACAAATTGGAAAATTTATGAATAGGCAAATACCATAAATCAGCCCAGACACAAGTAAACCCTAAAGTAAATATATATCAAAAAAACGCATAAACTTTCAGTTTTAGAATTTTTTTTATTTTATACTATATAAAAAAAATCTATTTGTTGTTGTCGATATTTAACCACGTGCAAATCGATACGTTGTTTATAATGACATTTGTGGGAAATAAATAAATATTTCATTTTGTGTGCATTCCTTTGCAACGAGGGTAGATCGTAAAGTAAGCGGTCTGCGAAGAACTTTAGACGATGTTTTAAGGGCACTTAGCCATAGTATTAACCGTTTCATATGGAACCTTTTTAGATTACATTGTTAGAAACTCCAACCTTTTAAATTTCATTTTTTGGAGTTTATCTCCAAAACTTTGACTCCACTGAGAAGTCAGTTATAAAATTCTGAAGAGATCCATCTCAATTTCGACAAAAGAGTAGATTTACTTTCTGCGTTTTCTTTTAAAGACTTTTGATATTAAGATTAAAATTTTATAACTTTTTTGAAGAAAATATGATATTGATTTTGTAGTAAAGCTTGCAATGCATTAAAGAAAGCATCCTAAAACCGTCAGAAAGGTAGAAAGATCATTAGGTTACAATAAATCTTAAACCAAGAGTAACAAGGAGGGAACAAGTCCGTCAGTTTGTGAGGAACATAATAAAATGGGTGTCTCTAGCTTTAATATTATAGTTTAGCCCCTGATGTCATAATCAATGTTTTACATTTTACCTTTTTCGCCCGTTTTCGGCAACTTCTAGAGCATTAAACGTTCCGTTCTGAAATTTTTAGTATAGCTTTATGATATAGTCGTTAATATAAAATCCTAAATTCTTGTTGTTTTGTTAAGAACTTTTATGTAAATAAAAAAAGTTTTTTGAAAAAAAAAAAAACAAATTATAACATTTTCAGGCGATTATTTTGGGATGAGAATATTTTTTGGATATCACTTATAGAACGTTTTCCAGATATATTGTAATAAAGTTTCAAAAATATGGTTCTGGTTTCGACTTAAATTCTTTTGTGATCAGCTGGAATGCAAGAAATAACATCGTTAACATGTTCCCCCACCTGTTGAGGAAGCATTATCTGAAAGAACTTCGATATTTTTGCTTGAATCACATGACTTGGAAATGATTCGCTTCAGTTTCCATATGTTTTGTCGGGAACAATAAAAATTGTTTAAAAATTCACAAAGTCTCTTGGGATGATGCGATGTTTTGCCAGCCATTTGGACACCTGTGCAAAGTGCATTCAAAATTTTAGACATGACTAAGCTCCCGTCCAGTCGTTTCAAATGGATGCTGGGATTACTCACGATGCAGTGAGACAGCTTCCAAAGCCTCCCGCAACATATGCGCCGGAATTAGCCAACTCGGATGATTTGATATATGATTTTGGGTGTGCGGCGATGCGATGACCAAAGCAAAAGCTTTGTTGGATCCGAAAAGGTGCAGTTGTCCAGTCCCTGGAGATTGTCATGTGATGGTCAAGACAACTGTGGATATTACGAACTTAAGAACTGGAATCTTAAGGAATTTCTTAAAAGCTAATTTTAGCTACGTTTTTAAGCTTGTTTGGGGATTGGTTTGAACATTTTCAGCAATAAACCGTGAAGTGCTGAGCTTATTACAGGGTATCTCTTGTTCTTTCATTCATGCATCTAGCAGGTTTTACTACGTCTTTGTGTCATTAACAGAGCTCTGTTAATATTCTGTTAAATCAAATACAATTGTATCGAATGGAATGTTGTGTGTATAATTTCTAAAATTCGATATACCCAGTCTTCCCTCCGCCATCTGCGCCCCTTCTCTTCGTCTCTTTCTGCTACTCCCACAAAGTATTGCCCATAGAAGCCGCGCATTGTGAGATTCTTGTTATTATTATTGTTATTGCTATTGTTATTGTCTTTTTTCTGTACAACCCACACAGACACCTAGTTAGAAAGAGAGGGGCAGTATCAGAGGTAGACAGAGAGGTAACCCCCCACCTCGACGAGGGGAAGACAGTCAAAAGTATTTTGTGTTATTTATGGCTTATTAACATTTTTTTGTTCTCGGACTGTCAAATATTTTATTGCAATGGCTCTTCAAGTCATTCAGAACAAAGCTCCATCTATCTCGAGTCTCGGAGACTTCTCTGTTTCTGCCTCTGTCTTCCCCCTCTGTCTCTCTCTCAGTAGATCCCTGTCTTGTCTTGTTCCAAACACATTTAAAAAACATTGATCTCTGGAAAAAAAAATTTAATTGCATTTTGATATGGAGAATTACAAAAAAAAAAAATCAACTCAAACACAGTGGAAGAAATACATGATAAAACAGAGAAAAACTCTGGAAGAAAAGGTGAAGAAACGCAGGAAAAAGAGGATTGAAGACTATCGGATTGCACTTTTTCAAGACTGGGAGGATATGATTAAACTGTAGGAGAAACTTAGACAATATAGTTTGAGAAAACTACTATGGGACAGAGAGAAGAGAATCAGAAATAAGAAAGACAAGAGGACGAAAGAGGTTAAGAGTGATAGAGAAATACAGAGAGCAAGAATGAGAGACAGAGATCAAAAGATCAGATGAGAGAGTGAAACTGGGGGATTGAGTGTGAGAGACCAAGATGAAGAAAAGGGAGATATAGAATAAGAAATCGTATGGGACAGTTGAAGAGATAAATTCAAGGATAAATGTATAGAAAAAGAAGAGATTAAGAGAGAAAGAGAGTAAGAAGTAAGCTACAAATAGAGACTGGGAATGATAAAAAAATATAAATATAAAAGGCAATTAAATATCGATTATTAAGGACCTTGGTAGACCAGTGAACAGCGCACTATCTCGCCAAACAAGAAGTCGTGGGTTCGAGTCCTCATGTCGAGAGCAAGACCTGGATTTTCATCACTTTCAAACCAATCACTTTCCAATTAATGCCTTCACTGTCTTGGTCTAATGACCACAAAATATCCGACGCTATCTGGACAAAGCAACACAAAACATTGAGGATCTTGTAGCCCTAAGCCCTAAACTCCTCCAAAAAAAAGGACGAGATCCGATAGGGTTTTTATGATCATAAATTAAATAAATAAATAATTATCGATAAGAATAAGATGAGAAGATAGAGAAGCAGAAGAGAATACAAAAAAGTGTAGAAGAGAATGAAGAATGATGTAGAATGAAAGAAAATTAGAAAAAGAGTGCAGGATAAAAACTGAGAGACAAAGAATCTCACAAACTATTTAGGTGAATAATGAAAATTTTAGTTAGGAATGATGAAGAAAGTCCTTTTCATAAGGCCGAAACAGGTTTTAGGCCCGGTTCTACATGGTACATTTTGCTAAAAGCTTTTCTTCTAGACCAAAACTTCACTTTCCAGTTTTGAGCCTTGAAATCGTTTTCAGCGTTTTTCCCTGGGGGCTGTCATCTAGGCGCAAAGCTCAAATGTGGAGCGTTCACCTAGAAGAAAGCTCCCACAACCGAAAACAATTTCAGGATATAAAGTCCGAAAATTTTTAATAGAAAGCATATGCCCATATCTAGAGGAGAACCAAGGATTTAAAGGATAACAATTTGCCATTATTCTATCAAAACTGAAACGATTTTGCGAAATCGGGGCTTGTATTTGGCATTATGCTAAAGTGGTTCGAGGTGATGTGGGCAAATGTTGAGTTCTTTCGTTTGTTTGGATAGTTCAGAGTAATCCAACACAATACATTTCTGTTGCCTTTTCCGCATCCCAACAGTCAGCCACCTTTTGCCACGCCCACTGACTTTGACCGTCTGCCGCCCGTCGTCTGTCGTCCGTCGTCTGTCGTCCGTCGTCTGTCGTCTGCCTTCTGTATATTTTTTGGCTAATTTTGGCTTTCGGTTAAAAATAAACCGAAAACAAAACCCCGAAAATTTCGACCGCAACTGTTACAAACTGTGTTAAGTGCGCTGACCACTGCTGACGCTCGTCAATGGAAACCCGGTCTTTCACCGATCCCACATCGTCCGGCAGTACTGCCCCCTCGCCCTCTCCTCACATTTCTCCGGATCAACAGACCCAACCCAAAGTCCAAAAAAAACCGAAACGGTCATCAGCGTCGTGGCCATTGTGACGTTCTGTGGGTCGAGTCAATCCAGTTGTCCGTCCGGCTATTTTTAGTCCCCCCTGGCGTAAGCGACGCAACTCGGCTCGGGATTGTGTAATAATAACAATAACGAAGCTAATTACAGACTCGATCGATCGAAGTATCAATTTGCAATCGATTTGCGCTCCTCTAAAACCAATCAAACCAACTCGACTCTCAAACTCTCCAGACGCTCGAGACTCGAGACCTGCCCGGCCGGTCGAACACCCGCTCGATAACAAACCGTTTGTCGTCATCTCTCAGATGATACGTCACAGACGCCTTGACGTCTTGGGATACTCTGTTGCGGATCTTTGCCCGATTTTTGGCATATTTTAAGCATGAGTGTTTTAGTTCCTTATTAGAAAGTGCTAAGGGAATGGCTTTTGGGGTTAAGCTGGAGGTCGGGCGGGTTGAGACATTCTCGAGAAGGTAAAAACTTTTGAGAATTTGAAGGTTGAAATTTATTGAAATTTTGGGCTTTAAAGGATAATTAACTCCAATGCAGGATGCGATTGTGGGTGAATTGAAAGGATTTTGTTTGTAATCCTAACTGGAAGATTAGAAGGATGGATTCTGCCTAGTCTACTCCTCTAAGAAGACTTATGGCAAGAGAATTTGCATGGTTCCGATTTACCCGTAGAACTACTGTTTTGCATTTTTCTAGTTTTCTGCGCAGCTTTTTTGGTTGGGGTTGGTTTTCTTATGTTGAGTCTATATCTTGATATTTCTGAAAACATTCTCGAAAGTTTCGGACATTATTTTGGGTGATGAATATTATGAGTAAGAATCCAAGCCCTACAGAATCAACAACTTTATGAAACACTTTGCTCTTGGAAAATCCTCCAGAGCTACCAAATTACTAACAGTCCCTCAGATTTGATGGTTCACAATAGACAAGCTGTTTTGTTCTCGATATCTTTTTACATTCAAAACTTTTGCTATAACATTTCGCTGGAAAGAATATATCTTTTAAAGTCCGCATTGAATAGTTAATAGACTTAATATCACTTAATATCGGATTACAAACTGTTGGTCTCGATATCATTTTACATTCAAAAGATATAATATATAATATTTCGCTTGAAGGAATCGAGCTTTTTAAGGGCACATCGAATACTTTGTGGATTATGGAAGACATGTTTTGCCTCAGACTTGAGTTGCTTTTCGACTTCCAGGAACCTGTGTAGATTCATTCCCATTGTGAAATGATATATTAATTTTCAACTCAATTTAAAAACTTTTTCAATTTGAACTATGATCAAGACGCACTTCGGATTTCGATTTGAAATAGAATCGAAATTAATTGTTATGCATCGCAATTTAGTTGAAAGGCAACAATAACAATTAAAATTGATAATCGATTAACGATAATTGATAATTGTCGATTGTTAATTGCAATGATTACTTTCTTTGGCTGTTTTACACCTGCCTAGTTGCCCAGTTGGAAAAGGTAATTCTCCTCTTACTCCGGTGCTTCAATATCTTCTACTTCTCAACACCCGATCCCTCCCTCGTTATCGCACCGCCCCCAACTCAACAAATCTGAAAGAAAAAAACTGAAAATAATCAATTAGGTTTTTTGTTTTATGTGCTGTTTTGTGTTGGCGTTTTGGATTGGATAATGCTTCGACTACTATTGTAAACACTTTGAACCCCGTTCCGAAGTCTATCTGCCCGTTCGTCCGTCTGTCCGTCTATCCGTCCGTCCGTCCGTTCGACATCAATCTTGGCTGACAGTCGCCGTGTCGCTGGGAGGCGAAGTAAAGTGCTTGAAATGCTAAATGCTTTCAATTTTCGCCATTAAGACAAGCCTACAAACTGATAAATTAGATAAATTATGCCGGGCACGTTGTTTTTCTGCCGCCACCGGGCCGTAAACCCAAACGTAACCGTAGTCATAGACGTAGACCTAAACGTAGCCAGAGCCGTATCTCGGCTATGAAATCTGTAACGCGGCCACGCCCTATAGACAGCTATAGCTTTTCACACACAGTGACACATGCTGAGGGGGCGTGGCAGTTCAAGCTTTGGGCCAGGTCCATTTCGCACACTATATCATATAACTCAAAAACAATATATAATCTGTATATTTCAAGAAATTGTACTTAATTTTGTCTTACTCTTAGAATTAGATAGAATCCATCGCTCTACCAAATTTCAGCATGATCGGAACACTATATCATATTGCTGACAACCAACTAAAATTTGGTTTTGCGCATATTTCCCATGTTTATTTAATTATTGCATTTAAATTTGACACAGTCTTAAGATTTATCCTTGTCTAACTAGCTTTCAAATTTGATAAGGATCCAACTACTATATCATATATCTGACATACAATTAAAAGTTGGTCTTGGCCATAGTTCTCAAGTTATCTGAAAAATCGCATCTTAATTTAACATACTCTTAGGATGCTTTTAAGAGCTAACTATCTACCGAATTTCACAAGTATTGGAGTACTATATTATATAGTTACCATACAATTCAAAGTTGCTTATGTCCATATATCACATGTTTTTCAAAAAATTGCATTGAAATTTAACATAGTCTTTTGTTTGATCCTTATCTAACGTTCTGTTGAATTTTGTAAAGATCGAACCACTATGTCATATATCTGCTACACAACTCAAAGTGGTTTTTTCCAATAATTCCCATGTTATCCAAAAAATCGCATTTAAATTTCACACACTTTTAACATTCCTCATTATCTATCTATCTACGAAGTTTCAGAAGTATCAGACGACTGTATCATATAGCTGTCATCCAGCCTAAAGTCTTCTTTGCCCCAAAAGGCATCCCCTCTGGTTGCGCCACTGTCTGCCTTTAATTGCACGCTATATCTCATATATGCTTGTGTAATTACAATGCAGGCCGTCGACTAGATCTTGTCTTGCCCCCCTCGACGAAACGCCTTCTCCTTTCTCCTTAGTCTTTCCTACACCCCATTCTTCCCCTGGGTTGACCCATTTAAACGCTTTCATTTCGCCATCTGCCATTTGCCATCTGCCACATCTTGGCAACTCAGATGATCACATGATCACCTGATCACATGGAGTAGTTCCCCATACTATTTATATATCTTTCGTCCGAGCACATAGATAATGTGCCACTTATATAACCCAACACGCAGTTGTTTACATTTTTGATCCAGTTTAGTGATTTATTACTATGATCTAACATGTTTTCGCTTTTCACTGAAATAAAGCACGTGGAACGGTTCTTAGTGCTTCCCAAACTTAAAATCTATATCCATAGTCAATCCTAAGTTGGTAAAAATTGCGTAATCAATGGGGGTGTGCTTCACCCGCAGATTGCATGATGTGCTTACGTATAGTAGTTCGTTGAGGGGTTTATCTGGTTTCCCATTTGGTGTAGTTCCAACTTATTCAACCCACTTTAACCTCAATTGCTTTTACCCAATTCTCCAAACAACTACAAAAATATCATTATCGAACCCATTCCGAAATTTTCATCTATCACCCACCCCATTGGCATGTGGAATACCCTTAGCACTCAACTGTATCTGTCGGCCGTTCTGAGGAGTCGTGCTTATAAATTGTCTATAATTTTCTCGTGATCTAAACGCTTAGTTTTTCCCTCAAAATTTTGATTAATTTCCGTTTTTGTGCTTCCCCCCAAGGCAATGGGATGTGGGTGTTGGGTATTGGGTATTGGGTATTGGGAAATTGGTAATATGCGACGCGGAGATGCGTTCGCACGAAACCCAAATACAGTTAGACACTTTAGAATGGGCCTTCCGTAATGAATGGGCCTTGTTAATATGGATGAAACGTGCATAAATTGGATCCTAAGTAAAGCGAAAACAAAATCATTTAAGAACTTCGGCACGAACGACCGCAAATGAAGGCGAAATTTTTAATAGACAAATAGAGAATTAGTGAATTAGTGAAAATAAAAGACGCGACGCTACGGAAAACTCAGTTCAGCTGAGTAATAATCGTTTATCGATAAACAAAAAACCCCACGAAACCCAACAACAGACAAAGAAACGTGCGAACAGCGGCGAAAGGTTGTCCTTCGCATGAGAATGAGATTCAGAATGAGAATGAGAATGAGAATGAGTTTGAGATTGAATATATCATTATTGTGAGCCAAAAACCCGGAAGAATTTAGCATCGAGTGGAGAAAGCAAAACGTGCTGACAGCTTGCCAAAGTGACAGTTGGAATGGTGATGGAATGGATGGGGTCTAGGCGACTAACAGAGGTTCTACTTTGAGTTTCGATTAGAAAATTGGGAGAAAGACGGGCATACGGATTGATAGATAGGATTCAGAGTAATCAGATGTTCAGAAACAATTCAAGTTCTTTTTGCTGGATTAAGAATCTATTCTCTACAGATTCATTTAAAAAATGCATACTCTTTTATCCCAATGATATCAAAGGATTATAATTATAGATCTAATATCTGCTTATAAAATATACAATTTTTTCCGCCAAAATCCAGAACCAGTTCTGCTTCTGCCTCTTTCAACAACCCATATTCCCTGCCTTGTTCAGGGTATATAGTAGAATCCAATCTATTTGAAATTCTCGCTCTATAAAAATCCGGATTTTTTGACCTGGTTTACATTCACCCGTTACTCAGTTCCTATTTTGCAATTTTGCACGTTTTTTTAAAAAAAACCTCAGCCTAATAATAGTCATTTTCCTATTGTATTATGTACCCTTATAATTGAATGCCAGATAATACTCTGGTACACAATGGAATAATACTAAATTTCTAAAAGATTCGCCCCCAAAGCAATACTTTGCACCCTTTTTACTTAACCTGTTACCTTAACTGGTTTACATTTCCCCGCTACCCCTGTGAGCTAACTGCTTTTCCCCTATTGTATAATAAATAGTGGTATAGAATAGGCTCTACCATTTGCTTAGATAGTAAAAATTTGCCACATTTTGCACATTTTTTAAACATTGTCTCATTTTTATGATAATTCAAATAAATAGCCTCTATATAAGATTGATATATTGACCATCAATAACAATATATTGGCATGATTGATTATTTTTTACTTCTCAAAATTTTTCGTAATTTATAATGGGAACTACATTTTTTCTCCAGAACTTTGAACGAAAAATTGTCTCGATATTCTATTGAATCATTTTTTACTAAAACATCGCGTAACTGGCCTATTTTTAACAAATAGTGTAATCAATATAATATAGGGTATATTATATGATTGTTGCAGTTATTTCTGTTCTAGGGATGTCACTTTGATGCCTTAGAATTTTTATATTTATCTATAGTTGTACCCACATATGATACTTTTAATGAGATTGATTGTTCATCATCGGGTCACAGCCTGAAGCACTTGTTTCCCTTTATTTCTAACTTCCTTCACTGAAGATCTTTTTTTACGTGGGTGGATCTCAAATCCTACTCCTCAGCCTAGTTTTTCTAGGAGGGTCATGCTAAGTACAAGAGTGGGACTCGAACCCACACCTCTCTTTTGGTTATCCACTGGCCCACTGAGGCCCCATATTAACTGCCTTTAAAAATGTTCATAGAATCTCGATTGGGTTTCATGATGAAATCGACTGGATTGTACCACTATATCATATATCTGCAATACAACCAAAAATCGCTTTGGGCCATCTTTTCCATGTTTTCATGGATTGCATTCTACTATTACAACTAAAAGTCGATTTTGCCCATATTTCCAATATTTTGTAAGATGTTGTTTGGACATACTCTAGAGATTCTTGCTTTATCTACTGTTCTACCAATTTTCAACACGATTGGACTACTATGTATATCATAAAGCTGTCCTACAAATATAAGTAGGATTCGTTCATCAGTCCAATGTTTTGAATTAGATACACTATTAAGATAATTATGCTATCTAATGCTATCTAAGGATCCGGTTATTATTATATCTTAAAGCTCCCAAAGAACTAAAATTCGATTTTGCCCATATATCAAATGCCTTAAAGTTATTGGATTGACATTTTATAGCTTGTAGAAGAGTATGGAATCTTCGGTGCAGCTAAGTCCTCCCACTTGTTTGCTAACTCACTTTAGTATGGCTATTATAATAAATTTGGAGGTTCTGTATTTGAGTTACGCCAGACTGTAAATATCTGAAACGTATTTCTTGGAAAAGTTCTATGAAAAATGCATGATGAAGTTGTTTTGTTTTTGTTTTTGTGGAATTTTCCTTGCAAAAGCTGGTTTGGCTTAGCCTTATTTGGCTAGGTGAAGCCATGTCGACGTTCAGACGGATGATTCAGAGGCCGAGGCTTTAGCCTAAGTCTAAGTCTCAGACCCGGTCTAAGTCACCCCTCGATTCTCGGTAATTGGCCGCAACATACTTCGATATGTAAACATGATTCATGCGGCCAGAATCGTTGGCCACCGAAACTATTGGGGGCTTAGCATGATTTCACATAGACCTCAGCTAACCCCAGATTCAGATTTAGATCCGGCATAAGGCCAACCGCAGCTCAATGCCAAGTCCCACTGAACGGCAAATCCGTAGAATCTGCCATTGTGCGTGCCTATAAGCTTCAGATACATATATACATATATCTCGATATATGTATATGGATTCAATATGAAAATGGCATCGTATCAAATCAGAATTGGAATTGGGCATGGGCTGGGAGTATTATATATGGTGCGGGCGGGGCTTATCGGGGAAACCAATGTGTCGCATAGTTCTGCGACTTGCATATTAAACCGAAACATTTGCGCACAACGCCAGAAAATGTTATTAAACAATAAATTATGTTATTTTTTGTTGGTTTTTTGGTATATGAACATCTGCCTTCTCTTCTGCTTCTTCTTCATTCTCTTCTTTTGTGGTTATACCCTGTAAACAATGCAAGTGAGCAAAAGGGATGTGTTAATTTGTAACTTATGAGCGTAAAACATATCAATGGAATCCCAAATAATAAGGATAAGTCTATCTCCAGTTGTACCTTCTGCTGCCCCCTTTCGATATATTCGGAAGTCTTAAGGTTCTGAGATAATTCCCGAGAAATCCAATGAGAAATGTTATCGTATAAATAACACATAGTTCAATGTGGCTTGTTTTTGTAAATAGTTCAAACTTTTTGATCATTTTTTCAAGCATCTATTTGCTATCGATAACTGTGCATTTCGATAACAAAGCCAAAACAAACGCTCTGAGAGTGCTAGAGATATCAAATTTGGCATGTGAATCTGAGCAGTCAAATTGCAGCTAAAAAGCTTTCAAAATTTTATTATACTCAATAATGGTAATTTTTGAAAAATGACATCCAGTTTCGTAATTTCGGGCATATTATTTCCAAAGTCAACTCTGTTTACTGTAAAATATATTATACAACTATCCTACAAATTTCATTACGATCTGTTGAGCAATCCCAAAGTTATGCAGGGTATCAGTCAATGGGGGGGTACTTCAATTTGGTCTTTTTATGGTTCTGTTGTTGTTGTCGCTTGTCGAGCCCAAAAAAGCGTTTGTATCATTATTGTTATTATTATTATTTTTATGATTATTATTATTGCTGTTTTTGGCCAGGCTTCGGTTGGTTGTCGCCGGAGCCTGCTCTCAGAACTCGGACCCCATCGTGGGTACAGTCCATGTTGTCTCCAACTTGAACTGAAGTTCCAGACGGCTGCACAAAAGCCGTTTATTTTGATTTAAGCTGTTCTTCGAGCGGGTTTGCTATAAAAAGAAAACCGAATCTGAATTCTATATATATCATATAAAACAAATGGTTCTGAAGTCGCAATGGCGACATGAACTAAGTTTTGATCATTTTGGATCCTGCGTAAATTAATCTTAAAGTTTTGATTGAAACTGGTTCTAAAACCTATTGGGTTATATGGGGTATATTTTCGTCCAATGTTGCTTATATCGATTTAAGGGAGAGTTAAAAGATCAATGATTGAGAGCATAAACATCAGGGTTTATTTTTTATAGATGTTATCGTCATTGGTTCGCAAACTAACTTCCCAAATTTCTTAAATCTCAAGAAATCTTTGCGACTCTTATCTTATGTGGATATCGAAATGAAAGACTATATCCGAATCAAAATTCGTACCGAACTGAGAATTTAATCCTATTGTGCATAGAAACTCCGGTCTCCATATAAAAATAACAAGCCTCGAACCGAACCAAGCAATACAATGTAGATGAACTTGATCCTCCAATTGAACAAAACCTTAAATCCTAAACCAGTCTTAGAAAAATAACTATACTTTTGCATATATCGAACCAGAAATAGTTGTACCTTAGCTTCGTACTGAATCAATTTTAGGTCAGACGATAGATCCTTGCAGGAGGTTCTCTCGAAAACTTCAAGATGCGTAGCGGCATCCTTATCAAGCAAGCTTTCACTTTAATTGTACAGAATTTCTATATAGTATCAATTGACATTTACACACCGCTTCCAGAAGTGTTGCAGAACTTCGCCAAGACTTTAACTCTTGATATAATAATATAAAACATATCATGGAACTGATCTGCTACTGCATAATTTTGTCATATTTATCAGCCAGTTTAGAACTTACTTTCGGGTGTTTTTTAGTACCATTTTCTAAGCTTTGATATGATGATATAGAAGAAACACTGTATAATTTTGCTACATTTCCCAGCTAGAACTTGCTTTCTTGTTTGCCCTTAAAACTTGTTTGCTTTGTTGACATATGCCTTTAGCTGATTGAAGAAAGAGCTGAAATGTATATAGTATGGGTTTCGGTCCTATAACTAATTTACGGAATCTACATGCAATAAATATATAAAAGAGAGAAAAAATCAGAAAATTTATCGGATTTTTTTTCAGGACCTGAAAAACTTCTTGATTTTTTCTAGAATTTTAATCCGGCCCTCCTATAGACTCTATAGGCTATAGCTTGTAGGCGATAATTGGCCTGGCAACTGTCTCAAATGTCGCCAACTTGGTCATAATTAACGGCAATCGACTGTTGCTGTTTTAATGGGGACGTCGGACCCTAGACTAGACTTATATAGCCTAGTAGAACCTATTGGAAGCTCTGTTCTGTATGCAAAAAAAAAAAAAAAACATATTAAAAGAGCTGATTGATGTTATTACTACGTTGTTGTAGTAGTTGTTGTTGTTGTTGTTGTTGTTGTTTATGACTTTGTAGCACTTTTCGTTTGACGTAGTTCTAATGAAATTTGATGATGAGCGAGAGATCGGAGATCGGAGATTGCAGATTGGCGAAACGCTTTGTCATCGGTAATAGCAACGACTTTTGATATATATCGGTTTATATGTACACTTAATGGAAATATATATATATGAAGACGATTTATATATATATAATATAACTGAGGCTTCGAAAAAATCGGCGCTTGTCTTGGCGCACGTCGTCAGTTCTGGCCAAATATGCGGGTCACGTTCTTCGGGGGGCTCTGACGTCTGCGTCTGCGCCATAGAAGTGGCTCTCTCGTTCTCTCCCTCTCTCTCTCTCTCTTTGTCTGTCTCTCTCTCTTCTACGGAGACAGTAGCTGTCTCTGTTATGGTTAAGCTACCTCATTCTCCTCTCTCTCTCTCTCTTCCTCCTTTAAAAGCGCAGAAATCCCAAACAAATTGTTCGCTTTGTTGTGATTCGATTCATTTCCGGTGGCGGCTTACACACTGCTTTACCATCCTCACATTATGACCATATATAAACATACAGATATATATATATATATATATACACTGACACACGCTTCAGATTTACTGCCTGCTGTGTGATTCATGCCACGCCCCACGCTCCTCACGCCCCTCTGCCAAATGCGTAGCATTCAAATAGCTCGCTGTTAACACGCTTTTAGCATGCACTGTTAAAAATAACACAATAACACACACTATGTTAATGGCTTAACTTAGTCACAGCTGCGCTGCCGCTGCCACTGCCTCTGCCACTGCCTCTGCTGACGTCGCTGTCAGCTGTCAGCTGCACTGCAAAAGTAAAAGTCATCACAACTTTCAAATGGTTCTTGGCCAACAACGGTGCAACCGCCTGCACTTTCCCATTGCGCCAGCCTTTGCTCTGGTAGAAAGCAGTTTTCGTCAAGCAGTTCAAATTAACAGAAATGTCAAAATTAACATAAATAATTGACTGCAATTTGAGCATTTTATGCTTGGAAATTGCATCATAATTGCTAACAGCAGCTGTTATTAACATAAATAGATTATGTTTTCTTTTTTTTTAAACAGATAAAAGTTCCTATCTATCTATTTATCTGTTACCTATCATTTCACCAAATTTGAATTGAATCAAACCATTATATCATATATCAGTCATACATCTAATAGTGGGTTTTACAAATATATCCCATATGTGTTAAACTATTGTACTAAGTATTTACACACACTTAAGTTTCTTTAATCTTTAACATTCCACCCAATTTAATAAGAATCAGGCCCACTGTACACTGGCAGTCCTATAACTGAATCTCCGTTTCGCCCATGTTTCCCATACTTGTTAAGCTATTGCATTTAAATTTTGCACACCTGTTTTTTTACTATCTAACGTTCCACTAAATTTGAATAGGATCAGACTACTATATATAGTTGTCATGCAACTAAAAATCGGTTTTGTCAATATAATCCACAATTGTTAAGCTTTTGCATTTAAATCCTACACACACAAAAGTTTCTTTGTTATCTAACGTTGCACTTAATTTGTATATGATCAGACTACTATATCTTATAGCTACCATATCATCATATCATACACATAAAAAGTGGTTTTCCTAATATTTCTTAAGCTATTAGATTGAAAATTCACTATTAGGTTAATCAGGTTCTCTATTACCTATCACTCCACCAAATGAATCAGACCACTATATCATATAGCTGTCATACCATAAAATAAGTCGGTTTTGCCAATATTTCCCATACTTCTACAGCAATTGCATTTAAATTGTACGTACACTTCAGTAACTTTATTATCGATCGCTCCATCAAGTTTGAAAAATATCGGAATACTATACTATATAATAGTCATACAACTAGAAGTTGATTGACAGGCATTGATGCGATATTCATTGTTATTGTGACAGTTTAGGTTTTTGTATGGAGTGTTACATGCATGATAAACAGATCGTCAATCTTAGATTCCAAGTCGATAAATAGGCTAAGATTTATCAAAACTAATGTTGCAGTCACCATATATGATTCCAAACCGTGTATTGCCCGCTCAGATCAGACGAATTAATCTCCTTAGACTTATAACTATGAAGTTACAGAAAGTACAAAGTCCATGTGAATGATGAAACGATGCTTACCTAGAAACAGGCAAACATATCGGGGATTCGAGGCATTCCGCAGGCCAAGCTGCAAAATATCAACAAAAATATGGACGAGAGAGTAAAATATTTTCGATAAGTAATAATTCCAAACCCTTAACTTTCATTCATAATCGAAGTACCGCACATCCTAATGGTATATCCTCTATAATATCGCGCAAAATATCCGAGATTGTAGGGAAAAATCTTTCCTCTTAAGGTAAAACTCCTCCAATAAAAACATTGATATTCCCAGTTACAATTTAAGCGTTGTTTATTTGTTTTTCCCTAATTAACAAATTATAAAAACTAGGCATATGCCCAGTTTGTTGTTTTCCGATTTCTTAATTATAAACTGCGCACAACATTAGAGGTACGCCCTATTATTATTTTACAATTAAATTTAATTGTTTGAAGAGTAACAAATGTTAGGCATTTGACGCGTTTGTTGTTTTCCGGAGAAATTTCAAATGAACATTAAAAATTTTAGGGGTATGTGCCGATATGTGTCGTGGCCATAACAACTCTCTTGGGTCAAAGACGGAAGCACTATTTTCCTTTATTTCTGCTTCCTTCACTGAAGACCTTTTTTTACGTGGATGGATTTTAGATCCTACGCCGCAACACAGCTTTTCTAGGAGGGTCAATGCCTAGCGGGACTCGAACCCACAGTCTCTTGTTTGGCGGGACACTGGTCCACCGAGGCCCTCTTAAACTATATATTGTAAATACAATGTTTTTCTAAAGATATTATCTATGTTCAGCTTAGCTTTTTCGACCACATCCAAAGTTCAACCAAAACCTGCCCTCGAGATCTAAACGCTTTTGCATCCAAAGCTGCGTCATGGGGCAGCCATTAATCAATCTATTCAAAAATTTTCACCTCGTAACAAGAACATAAAAACAAAAATAAAAAAAAATAATAACAAAACGGAACAATAAGATTTAACAACCTTTTGAATGACTGAAGAATCACACTAAAGCGAAAGATTTTTTAATGATGCAATAAGAGTGCACAGTTAGCTTTATCGATTTTACAAACAAGTTATCGATTCATAAGTTTCACTTCGTTGTGAAATCTACGCCCCTAAAAGCCCACTTGACCCCAAGTTGTGGAACCACCCTCGCTCCCTCGCTCCCTGGCCAGCCTAGCCGAGTGGGTAAACAAACCGATTTCAGACTCAAAACTCGAATCTCAACTCGGAGACTTCGACTTCGACTTCGACTTGACATTTACATTTAGATCCCGATTTACATGTCATTAACATCTGCGTGCTGAAATCTCTAGCTTTGTTTTGATTGCAAATAAATAATAGCATCACCTGCTGTAGGAAGCGATTTGTTCACTTATTTTCGTATTTTCGATATGCGATTGTAAATAGACTCTTGTCAATTATGATATATGTCGATTGAAGGGAGGGAGGGAGGGCACTTGGAGAGGTCATATTATCCATTTATCATGGAAATTTAAGAATAATATTTACTTTTCTCTGAAGTTCGAATTGAACTGAACTTAAACGGGCCCCATGGACGAAAATAAAACTCCAGAATTGTCGGGAAACAGCAAAGATATCGATTATCGCTCTGTATATATGTTAGAAAGATTCCCCCACTTGGTAAGGGGCCTCGGTGGACCAGTGTCAAACGGGAAGTCGTGGTTTCTAGCCTCATTCATGGCAAGTGCAATATTGGAGTTATCATCACGCTCAAACACTCATCTAAAGTGGTCTAAAAACCAGCAAGAATTTTCCATCAGTTCGACGCTATCTGAACAAAACATTACAAGAGACTTAGGATCTAGCAAAAGAAGCCCTAAGCTTCTCCGAACAATAGGAATATATTAAAGATTCCTATGGAAGAGAGCAACTTGGTTCTAGCGTAGGATTTGAAATCAACCTGCGTAAAAAAAATTCCTCAGTGAAGGAAGTTTGTTACGGTCATATAATAACTTCATCATATTTCAAATTTTTCAAAGGGGCTTAATTTTGACATTTCCTTTAGGCTTATGATCTATCATTTCTGCAAATTTAAGAACATTTGGCCCGTAAACACAGAGATTTTTACAAATTTGAAACGAGCCTTGAAAAACATGAAATAATTTTTCTTGCAAGTTTCCATATTTTGAACATTGGTCCCATGAGAATCATAAGATATGAAAATTTTCCTTCTTTTGTTTGAGTTGAGCACTTCGAACTGCATATTTACCTCCATTTGCCTTTAATATCAATCGGATCTTCTGATTGTAAGATCCCTGAAATAGAAAGATTATTATGTTTTCAGATATAGTGAATGTGGGATATTATAAATTGGAACACATGTAAATGCAAGGAAAACATGAGATGGATTCGAACCCGCGAGCTCTAATGTGGTGCACAAATCGTATTATTGATCGGTGCAATTTTTTCATTTAAAGAGCTAGTATCCTTATAAGGGAAAAACCTACAAATTGTACTTATAAGAAACACTTTCAAACACAGAAAACAAACTTTCAAACATTGTAAACATTCACTGCTCAAAAGAATGTACAGGGTATACAAGTTCTTAATAATTTTAAGCTAAAAGAATAAATTATTCTAAAAATTGTTATTATTAATATTATATGGCCCTAACAACCCTTTCGGGTCAAAACCTGAAGCTCTATTTTCCTCTATTTCTGCTTCCTTCACTGAATAACATTTTTATGTAGGTGGGTTTCAAATCCTACGCCACAACCTAGTTTTTCTAGGAGGGTCATGTCTAAAGGCATGAGCGGGACTCGAACCTCGCACCTCTTGTTTGGTGCAAAAGTTTGGTCCAAAAATTGTTCATCTTGTTAGAAACAAATTCAAAACAAATTGTGTTTTTGGCAACAATCTGGTAACATGGCTTGCCCTGGCGCCATGTTAATTAACAGCGCTGCAAGAGATGCAGCTGACAGACAGCAAGCAGTGCAGCCAAAGAGCGGCTGTGGGCCGGAGGCTGTGGAGGCGGTTGTTGAAAATAAAACAATAAACTAAAAAGTGTTTTATTTTGCGTTGTTTAAAGAATCATAATATTATTTTTGATGCTGCCAACGCCCACAGGCCCGCAAGGCAGTGTTGTCTCTGGGGCTAACATTTCGCTGGAAATGTTATGAGCAAGATTAAGACAAGTTTTTGACGTTGTTGTCGCCCCCGTTGCCCCCTCTCCAGCTTGTCCCCCTTGTCCCCTGTGCCACCCACATAAACGAACCAATTTCTTGTTGTTTTTGCATTGAAAAACAACAAAAAGCGACGCACGCAGTCAGGCAACATTCATTCATTCACGAGCTAACGATCTGAGCGCTTGGGAAACAGCGGCAGAGCCAGAAGCAGCGCAGCAAGCAGAGCCACAAGCAGAGCGACAGCAGCGACCAAGCAGTGCGCGCAGTCAAGAACGACAACAACAACAACAGTAACACAGTAACACAGCAGGCAGAGCGTGTGCGAGAGAGCAGAGCGCAAGCAGCAGTAGCAGCAGCAGCGACGTCAACGCCAACGCCGACGCCGACGTCGAGTCCAGTGACTTGAGCCTAAGCAAAAAGCGACGAACTTGGCTGCTGGAGCTTCATTCTCGAGTTGCGTTTCACAGCGTACGCGCAGGCAGTGCTGCCACCCCGCAGAAAAAAGAAAAACGTCAAGTGACAAAAACTTAAGCAATTTAAACAGGAAGCAAGTACAAACAGTGCGCTGTTCCGATACATTTTCGATACTATTCGATAAACGATAACAAATTTGTGTGAACGCGTCAAGTGATTATGCCTTCGGCTGGATTTGTTTTCGAGCATTTAATTGCGGCACAAACGCGTCTGGACGAGGCAGCGGCCAAAGCGGCCAACAAATTGGCAACGCCAGCAGCAACAACAACAACAACTGTAGCCAAAGAAAATAAGCTGTTTTCGGTCCTAAAGAAAATTGTGCAATAAAAAACACAAAAAACCACAAAAAAGAAAAACTTGTTATATTTTTATTGTTATTTTTTGTAGTATTATTAATATTCCTGACTTTGTGTCTGTGCCCCAAACAACAACAACAAGGAAATCTATATCTTTTTTTTGAGTGTTTTTGCAAATTGTGCGTTTGTTTTTCCAAAATGCTTTTCAACAAGTGCCTTGAGAAATTGTCCAGTTCGCTGGGAAATGTTGTCAATCACAAACTGCAGGAAAAGCAGAGCTACAACAACAACAACAACAACAACAGCAACAGTGTTTACAACAAACAACGAAATTTTGAATATGAACGCGCCATCCAGGCCCACTATGGCAATGGACACAGCACCAAATCTCAAAAAGCACCCAAAAATCCCAGAAGAAAATCTTCTGCTGCCGCCGCAGCCATCGCCGCAGCAGCAACAACAACAACCGGCTCAGACACAACAACAACAACACCGGGCGATTGCATGAGCAACGATGAATTGGCACTCATCATACGCGGCGGTGTCAATCATCACCACAACAACTACAACAACAACTACAACAACAACAACAGGCGTCGCAAGACGTCGCCCTCCGTGCACGTCTCGTCGAGCGGCTCCTCCACCGAGTCCTTGCATCGGCTGCAGCTAGCCTTGCCGCGAGGCAGCAATTGCAGCGCGATCAGCAACTTCAGCAGCGGCAGCAGCAGCGACAACAACAACAACAGCATCAGAACACCCGCCTCTTACCCGGTCACGCCCCTCTCGTGGTCAGCCACACCGCCCAGTTTTGAGCCAAATTTCGGCGGTTCAATTGGCCAATTGACGATGTTGGCGGAAATGCGCACCCGACTCTGGGGCTACACGTAAGTGCTGGCTACAAACTAGCTAGAAAAGGCTAAAATTCAAGTACCCTTATAATATAGGTCCTATAGCCTTCTTTGAGTGTGTAGATATAGTCAAAGCATTTGTCGAAAATTTGACATTTTTTTATACTCTTTTTCGAAAAATTTAAGAAAAAAAAACTTAGGAGGAAAAAGGAAATCGATAGGGTCGTGTCCTGTCTGTCGGTACAGCTATATAACTAGCGTTTGAGCTATTCTAATAGAAATTTTTGACCTCTTCGAAGAATTTTATAAAGAATTGAAAAAAAAAACGTACTACGCCCACAAAAATAGCTCCAGAACTGAGATAGATTGGATCATATCCTGTCTGCCTCTCTGTACGTTAGTCCGTCCGTCTATATAACTAGTTTTTTTCATATATCTAGTTTTGTAATGAAATTTTGTAAGGAGCGCTGCATATATGGAACCCATCATATCGGACGAGTATAGAGTGTAGACATATTGCTGCCATAAGCTAAAATTCAGTTTAGCCCATATTTTTTGCGTATTCCATTTAAAGTTCCCAAATTCTTAGGTTCCATTATTAGCAAATTCAATTTTTAAGGAAGCAACCAATAAATCATATAGGCGTTAATATAGGCGCAATATAAATTTCTATTATGGGTTTTGCCCATATTTTCCATGTTTTTCCAGTTTATGAATTAAAATTGTACAAACATTTAAAATAGCTTATTCTCTATCGTTCCTTTAAATTTCAAAGAAATCTGATACCATATATCATTTATCACAACTGAAAATCGCTTGACAGTAATAGTACCGATTAAATAAGATGTCTTAGATAATTCGATTCTTATAATTAGTACAAAATTATCAGCGATTCTTCTTCCTTAGTAGTATCTCATAGACATCTGACCATATTCTACATATATCTTCATGAACACTCATGAAATTTTGCATATAATACGCTGGCGACCATTATTTGACTCAAAGCTGTATAGCACCCATAGTCAACCGAGTGCTGCCTCGAAACCTCAAAACTAGTGATAGAAATAAAATTTCTAAGTGCCCAAAGAAAAGTTTATTTTAATTGAAGCAGAAAACCCAAGAATCCAAGAAGGATAATGGAGAAAAGAAACTCAAAATTAGATGAAAATTTGATGGATTTTTTTATTTTACAAAATTAACTATAATACACAAACATATTGAAACAAAATAAGGATCCTGGGGGAAGGTGTGGATAGCGCATTGTCTAGCAACACAAGACTTCGGGGCTTCGAGTCCACTTCATGTCGAGAGCATGACCTATCAAGGCCTATGAAGGCACCAGTTGTTCTAAGCTACCCTTTGTTATCGCTAGATCTGAGTCTTCAAGTCTATGGAGAATGATATCTTATTTAGGGATAATTACATAATTAAACTGAAAACCTTTCGTATTTTTGTCTATATTGAAGATAGTACTAAAAGAGTCTGTAACTTCGTATAATATATTTTCCTGAATCATATAAGAATAGGTGTACCAAAATTTCATTTTCAACAAAACTAAGACGTATTTGTTGCCATAAACCATTCGAATATTGCCTATTTTGTAGTCTTTTTCAGCTAATTTGGCCAAAAAGACATTCAATTAACACATCAAAATTGTTAAAAAAAAAAAAACCAAAAATCTAAACCCCAAAGTTGAATACACTTTTTTTTAGCCGTAAGAAATGCGTTCAAGCCAAAAAAAAAAAAAAGCGACAAAATATAAATTTACAACTTTGGCTATGCCTTTAAGCCTCATATATGTCTTGGCGGCACTTTAGATTTCCAAATGCTGCAAATTTTTCAATAAACTATTTACAGGGTATTTTCTAGTCGCCAAGTGGCTTTAATTTTCAGTTTTTTGGGCTGTAAAGCTGTTTTTGGAGTCGCGCGTGCGCAACGCAAATTAAGTAAAACTTTTTGCCATTTTGCTTAACCATTGCTGCTGGTTCGGGGGGTGTGGGGGGCGTTAATAACAATCTAATAACCCCTACGACAAGAGAGCAAAAACACAACAACAACGTGAGATTGTCATGTGGCTTAAATTGCCAGCCAAATGAGCAAATATTTAAGCTAAACCATCAGCAAAAACAACAACAACAAGCACAACGTGATCTCCGATCTCCAGCGGATTGGGGCAAAGTGGGGCAAAGTGGGGCAAGTGGTTCGAGTGACATTCAAATCGGTTTGACATATGACAGATCTGTGGCCACAGTAAATATGACTTCATTATGATGTTGATGCTAAATCATGGATGATATTCATTCCGATCTCTTCGATGAGCGTGCGCAGGGTGTTTGGGAGAGGTTCTGCCAAGGGTTTGGCCTGTCGGAAACTGGAAGTTCGTATCTATTTTGAATCTCATAGATATGAATGCATTAAAATTAATCAGCTCATTTGGGGGCCTTTGCTAATTGGATTGCAATTGCCATGGGGAGTTCGCCTTGCATTTGCATTCGATAGTTGCGTTTTTTCATAATCATTCGAAATTAGATGTTTTTTGCGTTAAAAAAATCACATTTTAGTTTTAGTTTAATAATGCGAATTGTTGTGAAGGTCAGACAGACGGGCAGATAGATAGATATACGGGGAGGACGTTCAGAAGGTCGTACAGAAGAACGTTCAGAAGGATGAACATAGGACGTCCAAAAACGACGAACGGAGGATGAATAGTCGGACATACAGATAGACAAACAGACGGAAAGGGGTAAAGAGTCCTCAATGTGACTCAGATAGATACTCAGGCTGAAGGATGTACAAAAGGATAAACAGAGGAGTATAGAGGCTTAAAGTTAAACGGACAGACAGATGATCAGTTGGACAGATGGAAAGAGAAACAGACGAGCATTTAGACTGAAAAATGAGATGAAGAAGCGAATATTGAAGCAGATGGGCAGACTGAAAGACGTACTGACCGACGGATAGATAGTCGAAAATTCAGACTTAAAGACAGATGGATAGGCAGATGAACAGTCTGAAAGACGCACAGATAGAGAGATAGACACACAGACCGGCAGTCGGTCAGAGGCGCATAGACGATATGTCTATTCCGTGATCGGCCCGGGCTAAGCCTCGCGAGTCCTAAGTCTTCGGCACACTTGCGATCGACTGTTCCAGACAGACGTAACAAACAGGCGAAAGGATATACCCACAGACTTTGAAAATGATGCCGTACATCCGTATATTGTATTGTCCTCTGCGGCTCCCGGTGCCTGTCACATGCATGGCAAACCATTCCAAAATGTAAATTTTCTCCGACTTTAAATGGGAACACGACGGATATAACTACTCACTTTATGTGTCAAAGGCATAAACTGATTTCTTCGAGAATTTCGGTCAAACATCCTGCAGAATTACAATGCACTTTTTTGAAATTACTCAAAATTCACTTCAAATTCAATTTCAATATCAAGTGAATACATTTAAGTTGTCCGACTTTAGGGGATATTCGCGTCAGTGAATCGGAGTTAAGGCTAAAACTCCGCGACTCGCTGACGAGCATATCCCCTAAAGACCCACTTCAACGGGCGTACCATATATATATGGGAGATTGAGCTCAAAAAAGAAGCAATCGAAACTCCAAACATATGTGAATAAATTTGTTTTTTAGATATTCGGAATATATATTTTTCAAGTTTAATCAAATCAACACATTGAGTTTGATTTGCGAATTCGTTGAATTTGATTCGGATCTAGAATACGGACTGAATACGATTTGAATTCACTTTTTTCGTATACCAAATCATATTCAAATTTGGAATTTCCTAAGAAAAATGATTTCCAAAACGTTTCTGAAGATCTGCAATGGGTTTCTTACAAATTGTATTCATTTGAATTCACTTTGAATACATATTCACTTTGTTTGAAATGAATTCACTTTGAATATAAATTTACTTTGTTTGGAATGAATTCACTTTAGTTGAAATTGGAATAAAATGCATTTATTTTACCGTTTCCCGTTAAGTTCGAAAGTAAAATTGAATATTTTGACTCTGAAACTAAGTAAATATTGTACTTTTCAGATCAAACTATCGATATATTGTTGCTTAAATTTTCATAATAATCTATAGAGTTTTTTTCTATCAAAGACCTGCCACAAAGATTGGCTTAAGATCTTATGTAACGCCTTGATAAAAACCTTGAATATAATGATATTGCTATAGAGAAATTTACGAAGAAGTTAGAGACAATAACAAGGATTCCAAAAACTTCTTAATATGCTTAAAATTCACTATCGATTCAGAAATTTGCTCTAACTTAACTCAAATATTTTCCTGTAAAATTCAACAAAAAAATTGAACTCCCGATGTATCTACCTTTTGTGATTTATACTCCATTTTATACTCCATAACACATAGAGTATTTAATCGCCTTCTATTTAATCATCTGTCAATTTCTAGCTTATTTGTTCCGAAAAAATTTTATATTTCTCATATTGATTTTAGCAATTTGAGTGCCAGCAACGACTTCTAATGAAATTATCTACGCCATTTAGCGCTATAAATTCCGTAACTCATATACAACTGGATACACAAAAGATATATATCACGATATCGTCAACTGATAATGAGCTCTCAGTTTCCCCCGATAAAGACGCAGTAAAGACTGCAAAGTGTTGCATTTGCACTCTCTTTCGCTCACCTACTCCCCTCCAGCTCAACAGTTGCGAAACTGTTGTTGTGCCAAGTCTTCTGGCTACTCTCTTCTCCCTTTTGAATTCTTCAAAAATTTCTCTTATCTTTTTGTGTATATTTGCCTTGATTCAATGCACAGATTCACTTTTTAATCAGAATTTCTTTTGTATCTGCATTGTTTCGCTTATCTGCTGGCAACATTTTGGCCTTTAAAAGGCTAAATATTAGCTTGAAGTATATCATTTGCTTGCTAGCTGTATTTTTATACTCTTTTCGGAGAATATAGTATAGTAACACGGTGCAGAGGTTGGTAATCCAAATCGATTGGGTGATGTCCGCCTGTCTGTATATAACCTCCTCTTGATATCCGTCAGCACATTGGTCGGAACCAGTCGGATCGAGCTGCTATATCATATATTTGCCATACAACTAAACATCGGTTTTGCCCATATTTCCTAGGTTTTTTTTAAGTTATTGCATTGAAATTTTACACACACGAACGTTTCTATAATATAAACTTCTCTACTAAATTGTGAAAAAGATCGTTCTACTATATCATATACCTGTCATAAAAGTAAAATTAGGACTTCAGTGCGTATCCTATACTCTTCAAATTATTTCACTGAAATTTTACAATTCCCAAAGTTTCTATATTATCTTTCGCGTCATATAATTTGAAAACGATCCAACTGCTATAACATAATACTGCCATACCGTTGGGTTTATCCACATTTCCAATGTTTTTCAAATTTATGGGCTTAAATTACGCACACTCCAAACAATCAATTTTGTCCCTCTTGTCACGATATTTCATAAGGATCAGACTGCTATATATTAAAGCTGTCATACAACTGAAATTCGATTTAAGCCATGTTTCGCATGATTTTAAAGCTTATAGGCTTTAAATTTTGCACAAAAACGTCTATATCTTGTATACCATCTATATCGTAGATACAATATTTCTTGATATATAAAAGTTAGTTTCCAAAAATGAGGTTAAGCCTTCCTTACATGCTTTTCTCAGCTTTAGCTCAATTTTCTCAATGGTTCCAACACTTAAACCCAATTTTCCGCCCGTAGCGCTGCCTGGTACTTTCTCCTCCCTTCCCTACCCCCTCTCCGTTACTCCCGTGGCTCATTAGACATGCTTTTCTCACATTTCGAAGTGCTCGACTGTCAAATGCAAATTGCCTTGCATTTTGTTAGCTAACAAAATGAGCTCAGTTTTTCCACCCATTTCTCCCCTCTTCCCCGCGTCCCTCCTTGTATCCAGATATTGCTCTTTATCTATTTGTTCCTATTTTTGTTGTTGTTTTTCCTTTAATGCACTTGTATAATTTGTTGTTATTGCCGCCGTTTTAATAATCGTTGCCCACTGTTAAGTGCGGAAAATAGGCCGAGACTCGGATCGGTCCATGGCGAGGGTGGTTCTAGAAATACCCGGATGACATTATATGACATATATCTTAATGTACTTTGGATCACTCGGTAGCAAAACAAACGAATATTTTGCCAATATTTAATGAAAATATCGTATGTGATACTATCGATAAGCTTGACAGCATTATTATTATATGGCCATAACAATCCTATCGGGTCACAGCCTAAAGCACTATTTGTCATTGATTCTGCTTTCTTCACTGAAGAACTCTTTTTTACGTGGGTGGATTTCAAATCCTACGCCATAATCTAGTTTTTCTGGGAGGGTCATGCTAAATACATGAGTGGGACTCGAACCCACAGCCTCTTATTTGGCGTGACATTGCGCTATACACAAGTCCAGTGAGGCCCCAAGCATACAATAGTTTCTCAAATATCTTATGGCAACACTATCGATAACTTGACGCAGTCGAAAGGTTTCCTAAACATCGTATGGTCTCACTATCCATAACTTGACGAAATCTATGTAACGCTAGTTTGAGAGCATCGATCAATTTCTTAATATTCTTCGAATATATCACTTGTCACTATCGATATTTACACATTCCTCAAAAAATATGGTAAGCCAGCGCTACTGCTTAGCTTTTAAAGGACGATTCTTCCGGAAACTCTTCCCAAAGCTCCGAATGAATTCGTGTTTTTTCGTATCCATTAGCCCATTTAATACCTAGACATGTCCAACCAGGCTTTTTAGCTCTGAGCTTATAACCAAGCACCCGCTCAGCATGGCTTTTCAAAACTTACAAAACCTTTCGCTCTACCCTGGTAATGCTTGAACCACCCTCGCAACAGCAAATGGCTCCGCGTTGCATTTTCGAATCGTTTTCGGCGCATTTCGAATGGAATTTTTTTCATATTTTGCCAAAAATTGTTCTAAAATTTTGGCATGTGCACACGAGTTTCGGTCTCAGGGGCCTCGTGACTTTTGGCCCAAGTCGAAAACACAAATTCCCAAGAATTATTTTGATGGGCCTCGACCGAAACGTAACTCCGAAACAAGTTTTTCTGTATTACGCCGCAAATGGGCAGGGAGAGGCGTTTGTTGATAATTCCATTTGATTTGATTTGATTTGATCTTTTAATTTTTCAATTTTTATTTCAATTTCAATTTGCATTTTGTTTTTCTACAATGGAAATTTTTACCACATTTGACCCATATGCGAAGGGGGCACAAAACCTGAAATGCAATCGGCAAATTGTGGGCAGAGTCTTCATGTAGCCAATTATTGAATATTTATAATTTATGCCAGATTTATATTGTGTGTTTATATAATCATATATGATCCGAGTTGATCGAAACGAGCATTTTATTGACCTTTTTGACGCCTTTTTGCATTCATGAATGGCCAACCGGGTTCGGGTTCGGGTTTATTTTATGTTTTTTGTGTGATTTTTTTACGATTTTGCTTCCTGTGCGTAACGGTAATCGTTGCAATTAGCCGTAAAACATGCCAAACGACTTGTATACCCTGTAAATGGTATAAAATCCAGCTTAGGAGCACAAAGAGCGCTTTGCTCAAAGAGTTTATCATAGTATGGTACAAAATTACTCATTTTGAACCAATTTTTATGAAAATTGGGACACGAATTCTTTAATATATTCTCTAAATATCACAAAGATGGTTGACTATAAGACTGTTCATATTTTGGCTTGAACCTTGAACCAGACTGGCTGAAAAAGCTGTCTTTGGGTTCGGGGGAACTCATACCGATGTCTATTCCAGGGTATGTGCAGCTTTTCAGCTCTTGCATAGCTGTTGGGGATGACATATGATTGGCCGGTTGATCTTATATGAACAGCTTCATATGTTTCTTGAGGTAACTTCATTCAAATCTAAAATTCTGGAAAATCTAGCAAATAAATTGATTTGCTGTCCTGTATAAAGTTGTAGGATTAGAAATAGAAATTATCATCGTAAGATCTACTATTTTCCTATCCTATCATATAATCATATATTATCCTGAAGTCTTGAGCAAAGAAATTATTTTGAGATTACTAAAATTGAAAATTCGACGTATGTATTAACATTTCTAGCAATTTCGATAAAATTTCAACTCCTGAAGCCAGTTTTACTATAGATTAAACTTTATCGGATTCTTTCAAAAAAGTGCCAGAGATCACTTGCATTTCCAGCATAAACTCAGTGTATTATAACCTCTGATTCTTCTTCCAAAATTGTTACGTTTCGGCACTCTAATTACTGTTATTTTTCCGGGAGGAACATAATGCGGCGTTATCACAACTTAAATCTGGAATTCAGTTACGAAAATAAATATTTTAATGAAGCAGTTAAAATGAAATTTTCATAAATTTGATGTTTTTGTTTTTCATTTTACAAATTACATATAATTGCCTTAAGCTCGCATCAGATTTAACGACATATTTTTCCCGTTAGTGTACTGTACCTCGCACCAGATGGAAGTACAGTCAAAACAAGCGAACCTCAGACCCGATATTTCAGGGGGCGTAAAAGAGGGTGAGAGAGAGAGGGACAACAAATTTCATATGTTAATAAGAATAATATAATAGTAACAACAACAACAACAACAACCAAATATAATATAATAATAATAATAGAGGTGCTAATTTGTTGACTCAATCGCAGCGCACAAACAAAATAAGAAACGAAATAAAACAAAACACAAAAAACACAAAAAAAAAGAATGCGCAGTAACAAAAAAAAAAGAGTAAACAATCATTTGCATAAGTGTGTGTGTGTGTCGGTGTTGACCCAAAGAACGTTCCCTAAAAAATCCAGCTCCCATTCGATTCGGATTCCAGAAACATCGCATCTGCCGCCTGTTGCCAACTGCCTGTTGGCCTGACACCAGGCTGGCTGCTGTGACACGCCGTGCCTAGACCCGCGAGTCAACAACACTTTGTTGTCTGTTGCACAACTCAATTAGCTGCACTTGTGTCAATGTTTTCAGCACCTGCATTACACCCTTTCCCACCAGCCCACCAGCCCACCACCTCACCACCCCAACCCCAAGAGCCCTCCTAAGACTCCTCCTAACCTTCCAACCCCACTACGCTCCCCACTCAGCCCCATGCAAAGTTTGTGCAACGTGTGTCAACAGACGTGACTCTTGCAGCGGGTAAACTTCTCAAGGCCTCCCTCTCGCTTAGGCCTTTATCTACAGACTAGGTCCATTTAATTAAGGTCTACTAGATCCTCTGCTACTTGGGAACATTTTGTTCCTGTTTCCTTTCTTGCCTATACAATGTGGTAGACTCCATAGCCTATAAAAGGGCTCATAACAAGGGATCGAAGGTTCAAACCACCCACTTTTGTCAAGCTCATGATCTATATTTCTTCATTTCCCAATTTATAACTTCATAGTCGTGTTCTTTAAAACTTTAGTAGTATTGTTTATGACGTATGGCGGGTGAAATAGTGGTCCGATCATCAAATTTGGAGTATCTTAAGTTAATAAAGAATCTTAAGTGTGCTTGTAATTTGAATTGATAAGCTCGAAAAACATGGAAAATATAGGCAAAACCGACTTTTAGTTGCTTGTCTGCTATATTACATAACCATAGGATCTATTTGAAATTTGGTAGAGCAAAAGATAATAATAAATCTTAAGTCTTCTCTGAAATTTCAATCTATAAACTCGAAAAACATGCGAATTATGAGCAAAACTGGCGTTTAGTTGTATTACTGCTTTATGATATAGTGTCCCGATCTATTTGAAACTTAGCAGATCAATTGGTATTGAAGAATCTTAGGTTTGTGTGAAATTTTAATAGACAAACTTGAAAAACTGGGAAAAAAGGAGCTTAAGTGACTTTCAGTAGTATGGTACTTGATATATGATGTATGATATAATAGTAGAAGGCTATATCGTAAGCCTCATTACAATACCAAAACTGAGAGAATTTGTCTGTCCGCATAGGGGCCTCAGTGGGCCAGTGGATAGCGCACTGTCCCGCGAAACAAGAGGTGTTGGGTTCGAGTCCCACTCATGTACTTAGCATGACCCACCTAGAAAAACTAGGTTGTGGCGTAGGACTTGAAATCCACCCACGTAAAAAAATATTCAGTGAAGGAAGCTCGAAATAGAGGAAAAAAAAGTGCTTTAGGCTGTGACCCGAAAGGGTTGTTATAGCCACTTAAAAAAAAAAAACATAGACGGTCTATCTGTAACTGAACCAATCGATATCTTTATGCCTGTTGATTTATTTTGGGTCTGTTTCTATGTTTTCAAAGTACATATAGAATTTTCATAAAAAAAGGTGGAAAGTGCTAAAAATTAAAATCATTTAAATTTTGGAGGAAAACAGTCAATAAAAAGCTAACTTTTAGCCTATTTTAGCTTTAAAGCAGAAGCTCAAAACCACTTGAGCTGCTGTTTTGGCGAAATTAATGCTAAAAAAAAGGAAAATTTTTGCTTTCTATTTTTAAGTCAAGCTGATGAAGAGTCGTAGTGTTATAAGACCCCTTTTCACCCCTCCCTGCCCCCCCACACACAGGCACACGTGTGCGCACTTTGGCCGAAGAAAACTTGTGACTTTTCATTGAATTTAACAAGCCGAGGCGTGTTTATCGTTATCGAGGCAAACCAATGTCACTTCCGGTGCGAAAAACTATCAATAAATATGCTAACAACAACAACAACAACAATAATAACTATATTGACAGCCTGCCGACAGTCAAGAGTCGGGGTACTCTTATCTTTATCATTCCGCCTGGCAGCACCTTGAGAATGTAACCGAATGTAACGATCGAATCGTCGTATAACGATTGAATCGTAACGTATCGTATCGTATCGTATCGGAGCATTGAAATGCAAGTCAAGTCGTAATATTTATGTTTAGTTTTAGAACTAAAATTGTAAATGTTAAAGCTAAAAATAGCTCAGACACGAGGTGGGGGGACATGCGGAAGATAAAACGTTTGTTTCAAGTCTAAAATAAAGTAATATATAAAGATAATTTATTAAGTGTAGGTTGATTGACTGACTGACTGACTGACTGAAGAAAGAGGGAAAGAGAGAGAGGAACTGAGGGGTAATACACTCTCTATCCCCATCTCCCTCGCGCAGTGTGGTCATTAAACGACTTGTTTTATGATAACTCTGACCCCAAAAAGCAATGGAAACCGGCTTAAGGACAAGCCCCAAGCCCCAACTCAATCCGAGTCAACTCAATTGATTTGTGTGCTTACTCTATATGTCTATATATACAAATAGTTTTATGTATTGTGCTCGATTTACGATTATATATACCTATACCTATATATAAGGAGATGCCATCGAACTTTAGCAGCTCTAAAACTAACTGAAACCGAAACCCCAACCGAAACTGAATCTGAATCTGAAGCGAATTCAAATTCAAATCAAGTTTTTTAAGTTAGTGTGATTTATGCAAAGCAGTCGAGAAACGAGCCCAAAACTCAAAGCCAAAGTTGAAACGAGTCAATTGTCGCTACACACGCGTTAGCACGACTAACACATATCCTGTAAGTTTGTACAATTTGCTTGCAAAGCCAATTCACAAGGACTCAATTCTCAAGCGAAGGCCTTAGGTATAGCTATCGGCAAAGCAGTGTACTGCTTGCGGGGTGCGTAAGAATGGCACCAAAATATAGAAAATAATATGCAAATTTGTTAGAGATATGCCTTTTTGCCAAATTTGAGCACAATTCTTCGATCTTTGGAATATAGATTGTATTTCAAGCGATTTCTTCAAAATTTATTTAAATATCTAAAGATTATAATGGACTATTTTAGGTAAAGCAACTACTGTAACTTATATAATTTTGAATTCTTAAATAGTATCAGAGAAACTCTTATTGCTATTAGCTGCTGTCCAGGGCTATGATTCTCAGATCTACAGTTCCCTGTTAAACTTAGGGAATTCAAGCTTTTTTGGTTAAACCAAATGGATCAATAGGAACTTCTTTTTTTTTTAAAGACCAATACGCTCTATTACAATTCCCTAGTATATGATATGACTAGTACATCCCATTCCAAAGCTTATCATTAAGCTGCATGATATTTTGCAGCGATTTCGAGTCTAGAGCCTATAAGCCCCAAAAAGAGTATAAAAAATTTCGGTTCACAGAGTATATTCAGCTTTCAGAAGAAACCCAATGTTGCCCAATTGTTGGATGTCAAACAATTGCGGTACCTCTATCTCTATCTCAACCTTGCAAAGAGTGAGGAATAAGGAATCATAATTGGAAACTCAGATGGGTATAATCCTACAATTGCAGAAAGGGGATGAACGAGCCTTGGGAGCACTTGGGAGCAATCATGTTTTTCGAGATAGAGGTCCAATCCTAATCCAAGCTTTTATGAATTTATACAAACGGCATATCTCAAGAAGTAGATGACAGTGCGGGACAGTGCGTTATCCACTGGACCACCGAGGCCCGAATTGTATATAGTTATATGCGTTAATTTTGGAACAGGTTCAGTGGTTCAGAGGTTCGAGTCCCACTCTTGTTGAATGCATGACCTGTCACAGGCCTCAGTCTTCTGACTACCCTATGAAATTGATTATTTAATTCCAAATTCGAAATATTATATTAACATTAATGGAAAACCCCTCGCAAATGAAATAGTCATAGGAGCCTTAGTAGACCAGTGGATAGACCAGTGGATGTCCCGCCAAACAAGAGGTACGAGGTTCAAGTCCCGCTCACGTCGATTGGCATGTCCCTCCTAGAAAAACTAGGTTGTGGCGAAGGATTTGAAATCCGCTCATCTAAAAAGAAAGTTTTTCAGTGAAGGAAGCAGAAATAAAGGAATGTGCTTCAGGCTTTGACCCGATAGGGTTGTTATGGCCATATAATAATAATAATAGCTGATTGTTACAACTTCTGTGGCAACCCTCTGAGAACAAGTGCATAAACTGTCAAACAACTGCTTGCTCTTTGGCAATTGGCTTGGTGTTAGGCGCCAAGCACTGCTTGTCTTTTGCACTGCTTTGCCTGCAAGCAGTGTACTTGTTATGTGTTTTGAATGCGTTGACAACTATTTTGGCCGCTTTCTGTGTCAATCGTTGCTCTTTTGGAACATCTATATGTATGTATATATATCTATGACAACATATATGTATGTATATACCATATACTATAAAGTATATAGTCTATAGTATAAGTCGATGTCCATATATGACAGGTCTGGCCTGGCCCGTCCAGCTGACGGGGACAAAGCCTTATAAGTAAGCTCTACCCCAGAAAACAACAACAATTTAACTTGCACTTTTCCACACGTTGTTGTTGCTGTTGTTGTTGTTGTCGTTGTTGTTGTTGTTGTTGTTGTTGTTGTTGTTGTTGTTGTAGTTGCTACTGTCGTTTGCCTTGTTTGTTGTTATTGCATTTTTGTGCGCATTTTCAATACGTTTTGTATTTGTTGTTGCCAGTTTCCTACTCGCTCGTTGTTGTTGTTGCTGTTGTTCTAGTCGGCGGCAACTTTTAATGTGCAGATACCCTGTAAAAATATTTACATGGGCTATGCCATCAATAAGCAGTAATATCTTCTTTGTATATATTGTTGTATTGAAGGAAAGGGAATACCATTAACATTTTGCTCAGCATAGAAATTAATTGTTGCCTTCCTTGCCTTGAGGCCGCCATTGCACTGCTTGCCGCTAGTATACCTAGCCAGGGAATGCCATTAACATACTTGAGGTAAACTTCTTAAATAAATTGCCAATAAAGTTTGAAAATTTTATCGAAGAAATGCCAGGACTAAGCATTATTTGAAGGGAACGCCATTATTAATAAATAAATTAACGCGACACAAAGAAAGAAATTCGTAGGAAATACCATAATTATGGCAAATATTTTGGACGGAAATTGCCTTTATTAATTAATCAAATAGGAATACCACGCTAACGAATTAGCTACACAAGGGAATGCCATGGCTAAAACAATGCTGGTGCATATTTTAGATATTTGAAGAGGGAATGTCATTAATAAATTAATTAATTAACATGCCACAGGGAATTGTGTAATGTAAGCAAGGGAATACCATGATTGTTGTGATTAATAAAATTAGGACGGAATGCCTATAGTAATTATTTAATTGTAATTGGAAGACCATGCTAAACCGTTTTAAATATTTCTAAAATGGAATGCCATTAATAAACCATGATTAAAACATCGTTGGCGATGATTTTTTATGAGGGAATGTCTCTAGTAATTTATTAAATTGGAAAGAAAAAATGTTAAAGCAAGGGAATACCAATTCTCAAGCACAGCTTGTAAATATTTCGAAGATTTCGTAAGGGGAATGTCATTAATAAATATATTAATGAAAATACCAGACCAGAGATGGTTAATTTAAGCTAAGGGAATGCTATGAAGACAAGGGATCTAGTTAAAACAACGTAAGGTCTTGGCTAAAACATTGCCTGTCAATATTTTTAAATATTTTTTTCTAAGGGAGTGTCATTAATAAATATTCTAATAAAGATGCCATAAAATATGGCTATTTAAGCTAAGGGAATGCCAAGACTAAAACAGTGTCTACGAATATATCAAATATTTCTTGAAGGGAATGTCATTAATATATTTATTAAAAAAGATGGCGGAAAATATGATTCTTTAAGCTAAGGGAATGCCATCACTAAAAGACTGCTTGTAACAAAACATTTTTTTTCGAAAAATAAAATTAGATTCGTGTGGCCTGCTAATTAAGCTAGGGAATACCATGGCCAAAACACGACTTACGCATATTTCATTAATAAATATATTTATATTTGAACATGCCACACAAGATGGTATACTTAAGATAAGGGAATACCATGACTAGGGGCTGCAAAAAAATACTGGTCAATTTAGGCTAAGGGAATACCATGGCTAAAGCACTGCTTGCTAACGCTGTCATTTTTAGCCCTATCTTTTGCTCTGCGACAAATACAGGTTATCTGCTAGTCGAGTGGATTTTGCACTCAAGTTTTGTGCTTACGACTTTTGTTGTTGTTGCTGTTGTTGTTGTTATTGATAGTTGTTGTAATTTGTTATTGTTGTTGCATTTGTTGTCATTTGGCGCTTTGTGCGCTTCGCGCAGTTTGCACAATTCGCGCAGTTTCATTTCATTTGCCGTCGAAGCACGACGCAAGCAGTGCAAATAGTTGCAGTTAGAACAGCAAGCAGCGAGTAGAAAGAGACAGAGAGAGGGAGAGAGGGAGACAGGGAGAGGGACTACTGTTAGTGGACATTTTTTATGTTAATAATATTATAATATATCTCCTTTGTCTTTTGTCATCTTGCAGATGGTTTCATGGCAATCTTTCGGGCAAGGAAGCTGAAAAATTGATATTGGAGCGTGGCAAGAATGGTTCATTTCTTGTCCGTGAATCTCAGAGTAAACCGGGCGATTTCGTGCTCTCCGTGCGGACGGACGACAAAGTGACCCACGTCATGATTAGATGGCAGGTAAGTGCCCCCCCGCCTCCAAAAAATACCAATCCAATCCCATCCAATCCATAGAAAATATACTGAAAAAAACACGCTGAATGCAAATCGATTTGTGGTCGAACGACGTCGTCGACTGGCCGTAAAGTTCCTCAACGTGCTTGACCTTGAATTCGTCATGTATCTACTTACTATATACACTTGTATATACACATATCTATCTACAGATACTTTATACTATAGTCTATAGATATATAACTTGGCCAGTCATGTGCTTTTTACATTTTTGACTGTCATCCCCATATTATTTAGCTTTTCAATTCGATATTTTCTTGTTAACATCTTGCACTGCTTGGCATTGGTACAACTGCTTGCTTTGTACGTGGGGGGATAGCGCGTATTCATAACTTCCGTTTCAACTCGTGCCCGAAACTCATTATTTTCCTTAGCTTCTATATCGACCGACTTTTTTGCCACATATTTCCGTTAGCCTCTGATATTTTTAGAGTTTAAATTGTACACCAAAAACCTTGACATTTCAAGTTCCCTCAAAGTGGGCTTCATTCAAACTATACCATATTTGTCAGTTCCTAGAGTAACTGCTGTAGTGTTGTTCCACCCTCTTAAAGCACAGACAGATGTATCTGGGAGTGCTCCCAAAATCTGGGGTAATCATATTGATGCAATAATCAAGAATCTAGAAAAAAAATCATAGATTGGCCGGATCGGACCACTATATCATATATCAGAAGGTTTTGTCCCTATTTTCCATGTTTTTCAACATAGTGGATTGAAAGTTTACACATATTTAAGATTCGTTAGTATCTATCATTCCACCTAATTTAATAGAGATCGGACTTCTATATCAGAGTTAAATCTTTTGATAAGACAGATAAGAAAAATAATAAGAGCTTGCACTTCTTCTCCTAACTTCTCGTTCTCGTTCACGGACTCCCTTCTGGCGCAGTTGGTTAAGTTCCCTTTCAATCAGCTTGAGAAATCATTTCAAGATCCAATAAGAAAGATTAAGGGATATCAATATTTCAACAGAATTAATTCCTTTTCCATTTGTACATTTTCTTAACTTTATGCCAAATACGATATTTGTGTTAACCTTCTTATATCCAGCTTAAAACAGTTCTTATCCTTTGACAAATTAAGATATTACACTGCTTGGGACAATGTAAACTGCTTACTCGCAGTCTTTAGAGTGCACTGCACTGCTTGTCTTCTGTTAAGCTCTAGCTGAAGCGCAATGGAATACAATTGTCGCAAAAGGGTATGTTTAGGGCTCTGTTAAGCAACTGTTATATATAATAAAAGAATCATCTGTAAGTTTTTGAAATTTCAAATGCAATCAAACTGCGAATGGCCCTTGCTGTTGTCTTCCCCCAGCACTTCACTTCCTCCCCGCCGGGCTTTTTTAAGAGTTTTGAGAATTGCCCTACCCGGAGCACGATCTATCCAATAATTTTGACATGAAAATTCTCGATTTTATGACAATTGGCTTTGAACTGCTTGGAACTATTGTAAATCCCCCTTGAAAATTGTTAATGTTTTTACGCAAATGTCATTTACATGACCGGTTCAGAACATATCGTATATCGCACATAGACTATAGATATATATATAATATATACAGATATTTGACATTGCGGTCACGTTTGCGCTTTTATTAGCTAATTGTTTAGCGTTTTTTTCAATTAATTTTATTATTGCGGTTCAAGTTGCTTACATACAATTATATACCCTGTAAACTGTTACATTCTTACAAAGGCAACGCTTGCTAGAACCAATCACATGTTTCGCATAAATTACACTCAGAATTAGGGGTTTTTCGACCGCAAATTGGCGGTTCCAAAAAATTTCCACTGTTCAAAGTGGAAAATGTTAGTTTTTTGCATTTATGGGAAGTTAAGAGTAATATGTTTCCCTGAAATGAGCAACTGCAGTAATTTCACATGATTTCAAATCGAGTTCTGTTAGTTTACAGTGTTATGGTTGGCTTAACAGTGCTTAGTTCGCAAGCACTTTTTTAGATTTAGTAAGTTCTAATGGTTTTAACAGTTCCTTAAGTACTATTAACATTCATTTAACATATGAAAATTAGTGTTAACATAAATCATCTTGTTAATTAGTTAACATGATGACTGGTATAGTTAACATAAACAGATTATGCTGAACAGAGCACTGAATACATCCTTTGGAAATATGTTGGCAGTTTGTTAACAGCTGTCGAGCGAAAGTTAACATAAATATACTACAGACATACTTATGTTATGTCTAAGATAAAGTCAACCTTACTCTGTTATGGCTCACAGATAGATGTTTTGCTTAATTTAGTTAACATAACTATGTTTAGTCTGCAAAACTGTTAAAATAGCCCAATAATGCCTTACAGATTGTATATATTAGCATGTAAGCTTCGACAGAGTGTTAACATTAAAAGTGTTCTGACTCTTCCGCCTAACAGTTACTTAACATTGGTATGTTATTGCCTCAACACTCATAGTATCTTTAGGGAAAGTAAAAAATTCCTCTATTAGGTTTATGAGTTAACATAAGTATGTTAAGCTTGTAAGAAGGTTAACATAACACCTTAACATAACCTTAACCTTATTGCGGATGGTTAAAATATGGTTGATTTCACATGTTAGTTTCAGTCCCCGCTGCTTGGCAGACTGTTAAGTTCTTGCTTTGAGTCCCCCCTGCTTTGCAGACTGTTAACAGTTTATGATAGCTTTACTAATTTCTTGGGACTTCTCCGTTTCTTTGCAGGATAAAAAGTACGACGTTGGCGGCGGCGAATCCTTCGCGACCCTCTCGGAGCTGATCGAGCACTACAAACGGAATCCGATGGTCGAGACGTGTGGCACGGTCGTCCACCTGCGGCAACCCTTCAACGCGACGCGCATCACAGCCGCCGGAATCAACGCGCGCGTCGACCAGTTGGCCAAGGTGAGTCAAACCCCTTGTCCCACGCCTCAGCAAAGAAGCGGTTTCTGGGAGGAATTCGAATCGCTGCAGCAGGACAGCCGGGACACATTCTCACGGCAGGAGGGCTACAAGGCCGAGAATCGGCACAAGAATCGTTATCGCAATATATTGCCCTGTGAGTAGGATCAGAATCTGCGGAGGATCAGGAGTCCGAACTTAACTAACTAATCCCTTGTTCTCTTGCTTTAGATGATCACACTCGGGTCAAGCTGCAGGATGTGGATAGCAGTGTGCCCGGCGCGGAGTACATCAATGCCAACTACATCCGTTTGCCCACCGATGGCGACCTGTACAACATGAGCAGCTCTTCGGAGAGCCTGAACAGCTCGGTGCCCTCGTGCCCCGCCTGCACCGCCGCCCAGACGCAGCGCAACTGCCCCAACTGCCAGCTGCTGAACAAGACGTGTGTCCAGTGCGCCATGAAGTCGGCCACCCTGCCCTACAGCAACTGCGCCACCTGCAACCGCAAGTCGGATTCGCTGAGCAAACACAAGCGGAGCGAATCGCTGTCCGCCTCCGCGGCCGGCACCGGACCCGGCACACCCACCGCCAGCACCAGCGGCAGCAGCACCAGCAGCAGCAGCTCTTCCGCCGCTGCCGCCGCCCTCAACGGCTGCCTCGCCGTGCTGAAGAAACACCGCGGCGATGCCTCGCCGCCTCCGACGATACAGTCCTCGCAGTCGTCGTCCGTGGGCGGAGTGGGAACGCTGCTCAACAGCGAACGGGACATGTTCAAGACGTACATCGCCACGCAGGGTTGTCTGGCGAACACCAAGGTCGACTTCTGGAACATGATCTGGCAGGAGAACACCCGTGTCATCGTCATGACCACCAAGGAGATCGAACGCAGCAAGACCAAGTGCGAGCGTTACTGGCCCGAGGAGGGACAGTGCAAGCAGTACGAGCACGCTAAAGTGCAGTGCATCAAGGAGAACTCCACCAGCGACTACACGCTGCGCGAGTTCCTCTTCTCCTGGCGCGACAAGCCCGAGCGCAAGATCTACCACTATCACTTCCAGGTGTGGCCCGATCACGGCGTGCCCGCTGATCCTGGCTGCGTTCTCAACTTCCTGCAGGATGTTAACACCAAGCAGAGCAGCCTGGCCCAGGCGGGTGAGAAGCCAGTAAGTACCATGGGGGGAAAGTACCTTTAAATTGGGAAGAGATCTCTAACAGCTCCTTCTCCTTCTTCCAGGGTCCCATCTGTGTGCACTGTTCGGCGGGCATTGGACGCACCGGCACCTTCATTGTGATTGACATGATTCTGGACCAGATTGTGCGCAATGGTAAGCAGGCCCCTTACAACTCCTAGTCCCTAGCCTCCCTCTGTTCTCATACCATGCCCCTGTTAAGCAACCACTGTTAATGCCTTATGGAGCAGGTCTTTAGCATTGCATTTGAATTTAAAACTCTCTTAAGGTTCTTTTTGATTTGTTTATAATTCCTTCAAATTTCAAGAGGATTCATCCATAAACACGGAAGCTATGCACCCATTACAAGTCAGTGTATTTCCTTATTCTTACTTTAAAAAAATAGTTCACGAAATCAATAAAATTGGGATCGAAATCAAAATTCATGAACAAAATGGTATAACAAGTCGAAATCGGTGCAGTTTTCACCAAGTTAAGAAAGATTGAAATATGCCCCTATAGGACATTTTTCACTTTACATGTCAAAATTTTACTCGATTTTCGACGGGTTTTCGGGTGAAAAATGAAACTGATTTGCGGAAGTTTTAAAGTTGTTTTTTATGCTTACGTTGATCACAGAAATGAAAAAAACATAAAATTTTGAGTTTTTATGTTTCAAAATTTTTTCAAAACACAGGGGGGACCCTTACTTCAAAATCCAAAAAAAGTTGAAAAAAATTATTTTCGCAAATTGAAGGAAATTTAAATAGGGATCGAATTGGAATCAAAATCCATGAACAAAATGGTATAACAAGTCAAAATCGGTGCAATTTTGACTAAGCTATGATAGATTGAACTATGCTTCTATAGGACATTTTACACTTTACATATAAAAATGTACCAGATTTTGGGTCGATTTTTGGGTGAAAAATGAAACTCATTTCCCGAAGCTTTCAAGTGGGTTTTTATGCTAATTTTAATCAGAGAAATGGAAAAAACATAAAATTTTAAGTTTTTGTTTTTCACAATTTTTTCAAAACACAGGGAGGACCCTTACTTCAAAATCCAAAAAATTAAAAAAAAAAAATTTTTTTCTCCAAATCAATTAATTTTGTATGAGGATCGAATTGGAATCAAAAGCTATGAACAAAATGGTATGACAAGTCAAAATCGGTGTAGTTTTGACCAAGTTATGATAGTTTGAAGTATGCCCCTATGGGAGATTTTTCACTTCAAATTTTAAAATTTCACTCGAGAAACTTTATCATAAGAATTGTAGAAATTATTAGCACTTTTTCAATTCTCATTAATTTAGGATTTGAATGTGCCTACGTAAAAATAGTTCTTCAGTGAGGGAAGAAATAAAGGAAATTAAGTGCAAATAGTGCTTCAGGCTGTGACCTGATAGGGTTGTTATGGCCACTACAAGCTCAAACGTTAAAAAGTTGTATCTAGCCGTAAAACAGCTAAATTGGCAACGCTGAACGAGCTCAGATGGCAAGCAGTGCGTCAAGCAGCGCATGCAGCAAGTAGCGCTTGAAGCAGCCAAGGGAATAGTGTCAAGCAGTGCATTAAAACTGCTTAACACAAGTTAATGTTAAATAACAGAATGTTAAATAACAGGGTGTTAAATAATAGAATGATAAATAACATATTTTTGTAACTTCTTTTTAGGCTTGGACACCGAAATCGACATTCAGCGCACAATCCAAACGGTGCGCTCGCAGCGCTCGGGCATGGTCCAGACGGAGGCGCAGTACAAGTTCGTCTACTCGGCGGTGCAACACTACATCCAGACCCTGATCGCGCGCAAGAGGGCCGAGGAGCAGAGCCTGCAGGTTGGCCGGGAATACACGAATATCAAGTGAGTGCAGCGCCAGTTGGGCCCAAGTGGAGACGGCTTTGGATGACTTTACGTCTAATCTTTCTCTCTCTATGTCTTCCCCTCCCCTCCCCTCCAGGTATACGGGCGAAATAGGCAATGATTCACAAAGATCTCCATTACCACCAGCAATTTCTAATCTAAGTTTAGTATCCAATAAGGCGACAACACAAGATGCAACAACGGCAGCAGCAGCAGCGGCGGCAGCGGCAACGGCGGCGCCCAACGTGGGCAACAAGCATGCCTCGAAGATGCAGCCGCCTCTGCCGCCCGCACTGGGCGTGGGCAACAACAACAACAACAGCAGCAACAGCCACAGCAATGGCGGCAGCAGCAGCAACGGCAGCAGCAGCAGCAACAGTTGCAGCGGCAGCAACGGCAACGGCAACATTTTGATCAACGGTTTGCGTAAATCGAATTTTTATACCGATTCTTTGGCTGCCTTCAAGCAGCAGCAGCAACAGCAGCAGCAGCAGCACAACGATGTGGCAACGCCAGCCACAGCTGGGGCAGCAGCATCGGCTGGGGCAACATCAGCTGGGGCAGCGGCAACAGGTAAGCAGAAGCAGGTCGTGGGTCGGCCGGGTTTGCTCAAGTTGCTCACGAGTCCCATAATCTTTCAGCCAAATACAAAAACATTCCCAAAGACATGAACAGCTTGCGGCATGTGTTGCATGCCCCATACGCTGCTGCGCCCGCGTTGCCGCCGCCGCCGACGCCGCCGCGCAAAACATGACAAATGAATTTCTAAAACTTCAAACAAAAACAGTTTTCACACACACACCCAACACGAGCCAATTTTCACATTTTCCCAAAAGTATTTGGACTTTTTCTTTTGTCGTTTTATGTCTTTGTGTATTGACCTTTTCTTGGCACAGTTTTCAAAAATTTTCGAAAAATATTCAAAAAAATTTTCACAAATTTTCAAACTTTCACAAATTCTCAAAATATTTTCAAAAAAATTTTCAAAAAATGTTCCAAAAATATTCAAGAAATTTTCAAACAATTTTTCCCAAAATTTTCCTCACATTTTTTTTTTGTATTTTTTGGCATTTGTTTACCATTTTCTTTGTCGGTTTAAAAAATGTCGCCATTTATTTGTTGTATTTTTGGTTAACAGCGTGCAAACATGTTAACGCCGCTGTTAAGTTGTATGTTAAACAAAACAAAAAAAAACGAGCTAATTTTTAATAATGCGAATGCAAAACATTTTAAAGGGGATTTTTATACTTATAAGTGTTAAAAAAAAGAAAGAAAATCTATTAAAAAAAAATAAGCATTGATTGTGATTCACATATGAAACAGAACAGAAGAGAACAGAGAATGAACAGAAAAGAGAAAGAGAAAAGAACAGAAGATAAGAAGATAACAGAGCAGCACAGGAAATGACAGTGCTGACTGACAGCACAGCAGCTGTTAAGTCTGGGCCTAACAGACAGACCCCAAAGCAAACGCCGCACAGCTTGGCCAAGCAGTGCAAGCAGTTGAGCCTAGCCCCCACTGTAAACTGCTGCTGCTGTTGCTGTTGCTGTTGCTGCAAGCAGTGTGCCCACAGAGCGTGCACAAATTGTTGAATTGCTGCAATTACTTATATATATATATATATATATTTATACATTTATAGCAATATTTTTACAATTATACAAAAATTATATTATTATTTTACAACAAATTTATTTATATTTATATATATTATTTCTTGGCACTGCTTGCTTTTTTGGCGCAGTTTCACAATTTGTGCAATAGAAACCCGACAATGCAACAGGCGCACTGCTTGAAATGCAGCAAAACTTAAAAAAAAAATTATAAAATATGTTAACGTAAACGCTCGAAATGTTAAAAGAAAAAATGTTAAATTTATTATGACTCGAAATTAAGTTTATGTTAAAAACGTGTGTAACTGTTACAGATATGTTAAAAACAACGCACTGCTTGTGCAAACTTAACAGCGCACTGTCATAACATAACAAGCAGTACGAAACAGTTACATACACATGCACACAATTAATGCCAAATGCAATATTTTTGTCTCTTTTAAAACTTAAAAATGCGCAAATGTTAATTAACAGCAGCAAAATGTTAAACAAAAAAACTGCTTGCAACGAACAGAACATAATATGTTGTTTTAAACAGCGAACAGAAAACGGAAACGCTTTAATTGAACAGAATACTGTTTATAACAGAACAGTTGACCTATTAACAGAGCAGACTGTAACGCTGTTCACAGTTAACAGAAGCAACGTAAACCTTGTAACAGAACAGTGACAGCAGAGTACACTACTTACTTAACAGCACAGACTTTAAGCAACAACAGAAAACTGTACAGCAAAACAGTGTAGAAATGTTAAGAGAAACATGAACAGAACAGTTTTTATTGAGTTAACAGACGAACAGAAGTTGCTAGATAACATAAGATACTTAACAGTTGAAAGAAACAGTTACTGAGACAACAGAACAGAATATGTAAAAGAAACTGTTAAGAAAAATAACAGTCAACAAAACAGAGAAAATAAGAAGATTAAAGATAGATACAAGCAGTGCATATTATATATGTTTTATGATGAACTGCTTGAACGCTATGTTAACAAAAAAAAAATTACTTGAAACGTACAGTAGTTACCTTTAACAGAGTAGATAACAGAGCAGCAGAAAAAGCTGAAATATTTAGAAACTAAGAACAGTTTTTAGATAAAAGAACAGAACAGAAACCTAAATGAACAGATAACAGATAAATGTTAAATAAGAACAGAACAATAACAGTTTATATGCTTTTCATGCTTGAACAACAGACAACTGAATTAACAGCATATGTTAAATGAAAGCAGTGAAAAACGGATGAAAAAAATCAATGTTAAAACATATAACAGTTTTGTATAAAAGAGCAGAAATTTTAAGACGAAAACAATGCGTACCATAACAGAAAACGAAAATGTTAAAAACAGAAATGTTAACATAAAAGCAAACAGCTGCAACAGAACAGAATATACCTTAACAGAACAGATAACAGCTTTATAACGGGAGAACAGAACATAAACACACACACACACACACACATACACACACATGTTAAACAACATAACCTAAAATGTTACAGAGCAAACAGATTTTTTAACAGAAAAGAAAGAACAAATTTTCAAACAGATAACAGAAGCTAAAACCTTGAACAGAACAGAAATAATGTTAATGAACAGAACAGAAGAGAACAGAACTAAATGTTAAAAATAATAATAATAATAATTATAATTATAATAATAACAGAAGTGTGAACAGATTAGCGGCAAGCGCATAAGGATTAAGCCCGCAGGCAAGGCATTCATGCAATCAATCAATCAATTAATTGAACGATTGATTGATGCAATTTAGTTTTAGAATTTGCTGCAAATGCTTTTTTTTTGCTCTTTAATCAATATATATTATATGATTTCTCTTCAATTGCCTTGTCCTGAGATAATTCTATGAACTTAATTTTAAGCCAATTTTGTAGAGCATCAAAAATGTTTATTGTTAAATCAATCAAATCGTAAGCCTAAATGTCTATTTAAAGCAAAACTAAACTGAGAAGTGAGAAGTGAGAAAGACTTTAACCTCGGCAGGCCGAAGATTTTATACTCTTTTCGACCTCATTAGTTTCCTGGACCTTTTTCAAGACGATGGCACAGAAATATGCAATGATTTTTTCAACAATTCTTTTTCAATATGGCATATTTTCTGTATTTGTAAGCCGATTGTTATGAAATTGGTAGGAATTAAGGGTAATATAATAATTTAAGTGTCTGCCAAATTTGAGAACATTAGCTTGAAAAATCTGGAAAATATGGCAATATTATGATTTGATCAATATCGAAAAGAGTATAAGGACAACTATTATTATTATTATTATGCTACTCAATGCCCCCCCCCCTCTTAATTGTTTATCTCTGTCTCACTCACACAAACACACACATATACACTATCTCTCTCTCTCTCTCTCTCTCTCTCTTTGATAATGGCATTACTTTTTTTTTGCTTTAATTTAATTTAATTTAATTTAATTAAATTTAATCTACGAATATAATTTATGAAAACAAACAAAAAAAATCGATTGTGTTACATTTTAAATGATAATTGTTTTAAGATCTATTATTAATATTATTGTAATTCTTATATATATACGCAATTTTTTTTTAATCATTTTATTTTGTGTAATTTGTTAAACAAAAACAAAAAAGAAAGGAAATTTAAGCCAAGTTTCCATTCTATTGCAATATTTAAGCACTTTTTAGGTTAAGTCTGTCACCCCAACCCCCCCCCCCACACACACACACACACACATACAGAGCAAACATTTTATATTATATTTAATTCATAAATGTAATTTAATTTTTATTTTTATTATTATTATTATTATTACAATTATTATATTAATTTTTTTCTTTGTGTCGCAAGTGCTTTAAAAATTGTTGTAAAAAGTAAACAAAACTAAAAGAAAAACATAAAAAAAAAAACAAAAAGAATCCACAAATTATATTTGTATTTATGCATAAAAAAATAAAAAAAACTACACACATTTTATATGACATAATTTACAACAAAACAAAACAAAACAAAACAAAAAAAATAATTTTCGTTTTTCTTAGTTTTCTTCTTCGTTTAATTTGCCATTTTGCATGCCCCCCTTATGTTTCAGTGTAAAACGGCGCCCTGTAAACCAGCTGTTAACAGGCTGCTAACGGGCTGTTAAGCCTGCGCAGTGTGTGCACTGCTTGCTTTTGACAGCAAGCAGTACGCCCTGCACAGTGGGCCGCAGCGCACAGTGTTGCCAAATGTTGTAGAAATTTAAAACTTCAATTTGTCCGCTTTGTACACAAATTTCTATAAATTTTAGAACAAATCGATAAAACTAACAACAAGCCCTATATAATTATATTATTATTATATGGCCATAACAACCCTTTCGGGTCAAAACCTGAAGCTCTATTTTCCTCTATTTCTGCTTCCTTTACTGAATAACATTTTTATGTGGGTGGATTTCAAATCCTACGCCACAACCTAGTTTTTCTGGGAGGGTCATGCCTATCGACATGAGTGGGACTCGAACTCGCACCTCTTGTTTGACGGGACAGTGCGCTATTCATTGGACCACCGAGGCCCCTCCTATATAATAATAGTAGCTCATAAAACAAGCTCTTTGGCCTAAAGCTATCCAACCATTTAGCTCCAAAATTGTATGTAAATTCATCGATTGTGACTCCAAAAACGGATTATACGAGATATATTGTATTTATCGAACATGACCGTTGCTAATATGTGTGTATATAATGAATATTATAACATTATATACCATCGATAGTTAATCGCCAGTTATTAGGAGCAAGAATTATTTGCCAAGGGTTTTTTGTTTTCGAACTTTGAGGCTTTATTGAGCGAAAATTATTCGATTATTCAAAGTATTGCTTATCGCTAGACACTAGTTTTTCCCAAATTTCTCGCAATTTTCGTGGAAGAACAGTTCCGGGAGAACAGTTCGTCTTTTGATGCCATCCATTTTTGAGGTTTTTTCATAGCCCAGCCATGTGTCATGGATCGGAATATCTGGTCGGCGGGTGGTATAGAACTTCCTATCGAAGTGTCTCCCAGTAAGTCTTAACGACACGACTAACATGTGGTCAAGCATTGTCGTGCTGCAAAATTACGTTGTCATGTCTATCCGAAAATTGCGGCAGTTTTTCTTGTTATGCTCGGCTAAAACAAAAGCCGTGTAGCGTGTAGTTTTATGTACAGCTCAAATATCGACATGCCAAAAAAAATCGATAAAAATATGTTTCGAGAAAATGCAATAATTATTGCCAAAGTCAAACCAGCAGCTTATACTCTCAGGAAATTCGGTGAAAAATCGTAAATATATAGTATATTGCTATGACAAACGCCATTGGAAAACCAAATATAGTCGATTTACTTACAAAATGAAAGAACGATAAAATCATATTTCGATAAAAGTGCATTGACAAAGGCCATAATAGAGTGTCGCCTATTAATTTTGTGGCGAAAATCAATAAATGCATATATCGATAAAGGCGCAATAACTAGGGTTACAATCGAGTTAGACATATGAAATTTGGTATATAGGTCCAACTATATAAAACGCACAATAGACAACTCATATTGTCGCCCTTAAAAATAAAATGTCCCAAATTTAGCTAGAGTTTTCCATTAGCATAGTTGGACCTGCAGGTATTGGGTATTTTGGGGAAATGGGAATTGCGATAAGGCTGAGTTTTTATGTTCTGCTATAAATGCAGAGCTTAGCTGGTTTACAGGGTATGTGCTAGTCGTGCCGTTTCGACTAGAGCGAAATATGTGTTGTTTTGTGTTTTGGATTTGATATTATTTTAAGCACTTGATCACGTCTAGGCCTTATAATGTACATTAATCTTAATACATAGACCCACAACAACAACAACAATAATAACGATAACGATAACAACAACAATAGGAACAACAATATAAAAGAGCAATACCAAAACACCAAGAACCACAACAACAACTAGAACAACAACTAGAACAACTATAACCTTAAATTAAATCAAAAGAAAGCAATTCAACAGGAACTAAAAATGAAAATCGAAAAACAAAAAACCAAAAAGCAAAAATCTTTTTAGCAATTACAATAAGCACGAACGTGTTCAAAAATTTAAGTAGAACTTATTATATTATAATTATTATATTATAATTATTATATATTACCATCTAGGTTACAAACGCACACATTTACATTTACATTTACATATACATATATATACATATATTATATGTTGTGTATATATATATATCGTTATATATCTTCAGGTATTAGAGTTGTGCTAACTGAAATTTCAGTCATATAGCTTTTTAGCTTTATAAAGCTAAATATAGTTGTTTTTAGCTTTTCTACGCGTACCCAAAAAGCCGCCACACAAATTGGCTAGAAAGCTAAACTATATAGTTTATACATATTTCTTTTGTCAAGAGCCCGCTTATTTTTGTCGGATTTCGGCTGAAGGATTTAGGATTGCCTATCGATATCGAAATAATATCGATACTCAGACATAATCTTTGTGTAAAAAACGATATAATATTATTCAACGCGAATTTTTTGTGTTATATCCATATCCATATGTATTCCTATAAAGGATATGTGTGGTGAATCTGGTGAATATTTCGAAACCTTCGAGCAAAATGATATTAATTGGATTATTTTGAAATTTGAATGAGCTCTAGATAATCAAGTATCCTAATTGTGTGTCTGTAATTTTAATCGATAAGTTGAGGAAACGCTGACTTTAGGTAATATGATATAGTGGTCCGAGGCTTTTGAAATTTGAAGAAACTATAGAAAATAATGTATCTTTAGTGTGTGTGAGATTTTGGTTCATTAGCTGGAAAAACATGGAAAAATATGGGCAAATTCGACACTGAAGTTGTATGCCAGCTGCATGATATAGTGGTTCCATCCGGTCAACCGGAAGAGTAATCGAATACTCTGCAATGTAAAAAGCACCCGGTACAATTATATAAACGATAAATATAATATTAAAAGATTATTTTAGGAGGCGCTCAGAAGCACCTATTTTGACTCTACAGAAAGGTCACCCCGTGCCCCACTTCACATCCTGCGTCCTAAGCGTAGAGATCGGTAGAGAGGTTCTTTATAAGTAACAATATATTTATATGGGTTGATTTAAGGATATATATTCGTATCAAGCTCTATGTGTGAATTATTATGATGTCTAAACACTCTGCCATAGAAAACTATCGTTTCATCTGTTAAAAACGATAGGCAAATAGATATAAATTAAAATGCAGATACTGGAATTGATTATATTGACGTTTATCTTGAAGCAATATTTATGCCATTTATGTCTAGGATAGTGTATGTATTATTCAAACGTTGCCTTGATAATTTGTTATCGAACTCGTTTATTAGCTCTTAACTCGAGAATGCCTTCAGCATTCGATTATCGTATATTTTAGTACGATAGACACAGATATTTACATGATGTTTCAATTTGATTATATACATAATATTATATATATTTCCTCAATTGGCTGACAAGCGCAGATATCGGCAGATCATCGCATGATAATAGACAAAAGAAAAAAATAGTAATATATATTATTGATAATATTTTTACTTCGATCTTTATATTTCCCTCTCTACCAAATCCAAAATAATCGAAATTATCAAAAGTTTGATAATTCTAAAATGTAATATTATGCCCTTTCCTATTTGGAGCCATGATTTATGGTTCACATATAGATCTTTACATGTTCTTAAATCATTTTTCGACCGATTGGTAAACCGTTGGGAACTTTTTTATCGCAATATGATCAGGTGTTGACGAAAATCTTATAGAGCTTCGCGTATTAATACCTAAGGATTATTCGCCTACCGTGACTGAGTGGTCAAATTTTTCAGACATAACTCGCTAGACGATAGTTTTCTCTTACTCGTTTCTAAACCTTGAACTTCTAAGTCCAAGGGGGTCTTCGATAATCAAGTTTTCCTACAATGGGAAATACATTAATGCTTCGTCTAGATATAGATATATGTACATATATATACATAAATTGAAGTCAAACATGGAATAAATCGACATGAATTTCCATGGTATATTTTAAGCACTTCCAGAAATCTTGATATCTTGAATTTTGATGTTCGAAATGGCAAGAACGACTGCATAATTAGTTAGCTATATAATATAGGAGTAAGGAGTTCCCCGGGCTGCCCAGATCAACCTGCAGCATGAGCTTTAATATTCTACTTCTAATATGTACGGGGAAAGGTATCTAAAGAGAAATTCAGTTAAGAGCACAACTCTAATATGTAAGGGATATATGAATGATAAATATATTTAACCTTATTATTCAATCAAAAATTTTGAGCTTTATTTATATTTTTTGAATTTTATTGTTTTTGCATTGATTCAAAAAAGAAAAGAAAAACCCAAAAAGTGTTAACATTTTGCATGTTACAAGTTTTACACCATTTATTGATGATTATTATTATATTATACACAAAGGATTGGAGAATTGTAATTTTTATCAATTATAAGATTGTCAAGTTTTAACCGATTCCGTGTCAAGGAATCGTTGTCGTCGTCGTCGTTATCGTCGTAAATCGTAGCCTTAGTTATCAACTGACCCGTTCCTTAAACCAAGCAACAATTTGAACTGATCGAGAAATGTATCTAAAAACAACTATATATTATATATACATATAAAAATATGTATTAATATATTATACTATATTTAAGATATTCGAAACTCAAATTCTAACTATTGTATAACTCTAATTATAGAGCAGATTGTGCAGATGGTTCGGAGAAGGGCAAAACGCACAAAGCCTTGAGAAAATGCAATTTTTTCAAATTTATTTTAGTTATATAACAATTATCGAATATATGTATATGGATCATCGAATGGATATGGATACGGATACGGATACGGATACGGATATGGATATGGATTTGAACTTGGATATGGATACGAATATGGATACTTGGACTTGGGATATGGATCTCTAACTGGGATAGTCGGAAAACTGGCGAAACTGGAGTGAAAAGCAATGCCAAAAAGCACAAAAACCAAAACCGATTTTGATGAAATAGAAGCTGAAAGGACTTCGGCCCTGTCGAAGTTGAGTTCTCCTTGCAGTGGGTTATTTGCGACGAGGGTTGCCTATAATGTTTCTGAACAAAAATTTGCATTTTCCATCACAAATGACTTTCCTATGAGTGTCCATTCTGTGGGACGTGCAAGCAAGCTACGAGGGTTGCCTATTTACATCTGGCAAAATTGGACAATTAACATACGAGGGTTGTCTTTTATGTTCCTACGAAATAGCTATAATTTAATATTAAAATTTTATTTATTATGTTCCTAAATACATATTATATCAAAGAACGTCTAAGCATTTTTTCAGACGTTTCAATAATTTTGATCACATTTGCGAGGGTTGCCTTTTTCATTCTAATTAAATGTGAGCACATCGCAATTTTGAAACTTTTAAAACTTAAAATATATATATATTTTTATAGTTTTTTTCAGTTTAGTTCAGTTTATTCGAAAAGGACTTTGTTTGCGAGGATGGTTTTTTGCCTTTCGGAAAGGAAAAATAGGAAAATGACAATTTTTGCTGAAGTTATAGGGTTATAGTTGACCTAAACATGTCATTGTTTTTGCTCAAATATGTGTGAAATACTTTGGAAATCCCTGGCCAATTGGGGTTCCAAAGTGGGTTACACCCCGACCCACTGCAAGGATGAACAACAGGATAGAAACCGTTAAAACTCTCATTGAATGAAATCAAAAAACACCAAATACCAAACGCTTAATAAACAAAAACAAGTTAATCAATTTAAATGTAATAGTTATACATGTATTTAAATATCTGAAGAAGCAATAGAAATAGTTATATAAATAGATCTAGATCAAAGCTAAGAAACTCCTCGAACTACCCCAAAGAGCAAACCAAAAACACCAAAGTAGGGAAAATGCTTTATTAAAATTACAAATATGAGAAAAATTCATTAGAAATTTATGAGTATAAATATGAATATGAATATAAATATAAATCTGAATATGAATATCAATATGAATCTGAATATGAATCTGAATATAAATATGAATATAAATATGGAAAACAAGATGAAAATTTCAAACAAATGTTATTATTATTGTATTATTGGACTCTACGTCTCATAGAATTTGATGAAGCGCATATTATACTCGTATTACTCAAATAGGTACTCGATATTGTAAATTGAAATTGAATTGGAAATCCCAAATGGAAAACATTACGAAAACTGAAAACTGCAGTTTTTCAGCTTTGTTTTTAGGTAGCAAAAGCCAATGGGGGGGTTACAATTTTTTCTAAGGTTTGGATAGCTGTAAACTTGAACGAAAAATTGGTAAGAAAAGTGTTAACTAAAAATTTTTATAGTGTATTTAGCATGGAGGAAGGATTGAGATCTTTAATTTTGAAAGAAACCGAGAAAATTGTAAACGATTCCAAGCAGGTTTTGAACCACGGTGCCAAGCATAAGGAGTGTATAGTTGCTAGCCAAACCTTAACCTTTTAGCCATATAACCCGGCCCTGGCACTACCGAAATATATTCTAAAATAAAATCGTAGCAGATTCTTATGTATTGTATGATAAATATGATATGTTAAAACAATTGAAACGCACATTGAAAATACTAAAAAATCAATTAAGAATTACAGAAATAATTCGCGAAATAAACGCGTCTCAAATATATACATAACCTATAAATATTATATATATACATACAATATATTAATATATTGAACATTTTGTAAAACTTACGAAAATCGAAACGAAAGTCGATAAAACGAAAATCGTATCTAAAATAATGAAAAAAGCGAACCAAAAGCGATACCAAAGCTAAAACAACGTAAACAAACCCACACAAAACGAGTACGAGAAACGCATAGATGCCATGCAAGTGAGTTAAATTCTAGCTTTAATGAGTATTTAGAGTGTACATCAAATGAAATCAAAGATGGATACAAATATTGTCGAAAATATCGAGAAACGAAAACTCAAAAACAAGTGAAACGAAGCCACGAAATATATGAAAAACGAGCAAAGCTGTTGAAAATTTTAAAACTAATTCAAAACAAAAAGAAAAATTGAAATAAATTTCAAATATAACAAAAGAATCTATATATGAAAACTTATGATAATAATATAATACAATTACAATTACAATTAATTACAAAATACTTATTACAAATTTTTGTGTCTGCATATTTCAAAGATCGATTAATAAAGTATATATACAAATCGAAATATATATATACCTATATCTATATACAACAAAATGCAATACGATACAATACTTACCGGAACATATTAACTAATAAACAATCGTAACAAATATCGTTTCAATTTTTCCAAATAGCATTTCAGAGTTTCAGAGGAATATGGAATATGGTACCGAAGGTTCTGAAAGCAAAAACATCGATGTTTCCCCTACGGGTTGATGCGAATAACACATCGAATATTGGATTATTCCGCGACGTACAATCATTTTGTTCAAAAACTATCGAAATCGTATGAAGAGAAGGGTGTTTATATCGAAAGTTTTGACGGTAAGGAAAATGTTTTAGATATGGAAATATCATTGTTAATTCATTATCGATTATTTTTTTATGAAATTATGGAATATGTTGTAGAAGTTCAATTACCATAGTGAGGTGTTAGAGTGCTTTCCTGGTTTCTAGATAGCATATATGTATTTATTATCTCTTAGGATGTCATAAAACCTAAACAAATCCTAGAAAATGGACCCCAAATAACAAAATAAACTCTGTATTATAAAACATTTGACCTTATAGATGACATAACTTAATCTAAAATATTATTCAATACTTCTCTAGATCAGGCTTATCTAAAATTGGATTTCTGTATTAATATAACGATTACGATTTTGTCAATATGAAACAAACTAAGATCAAATAAGACAATAGGATAGTCTTCCAATAATTTAATCTTTACCATCCTTAAGTTTTTTCTTTTACTCATTTTCCCTGCAAAATATCTCAAATCTGTACAAACTCATCAATAGAAATATCAACGGCCTCTGGGTTAGGGTATAAAACTGGTTTTCATATTGTGTTATCGCACAGCTTCTGCAAGGGTTCGCATCATATCAAATTGATATTAATCGATTGCGCCTCTTTATCAGCTGCGGCGGATTTTGACTCGTAACTCTGGTTCAGACGTGTCTCGGTCCAGTTCGGGAGGTGTGACCCTCGTGGAGTTACAAAATCAATCAGCTAATTGATATGCGTAGAGATTTGTACATTAGCCCAAATTTTTACACTAACAGCGGGTATTACGAACTTATCTTTGAAATGGAACTAGGATCGGATGTTCTAAGAAGCTTAAAAGAAAAATGCAACATTTTTTTAAAGTTCGGTCTATGAAAAAATGAAAAACTTCAGTTCCGATCTGTGGGAATCGTGTGAAAATCGTTTGGTTTATAGATCTGTCTTAAGACAAAAGAAACTTTTAGTCTCAAGGCCGTTTTCCATCTACAGAGCCAATTAAGAGGTGTGATTTTGATCTGAAAAATGCTCAATTTTTTTTATCGAACCACAAAAATTTTCATAGCTGAGACGCCAGCTGCGGCTGCGACGCCGACCGCGACGTCAGCTGAGATCAGCGTGTCGCAAATAACTGAGATGAGCCATGCGATGAGGTCGGAGATCCGACGCTGAATGGATTGGCCAATGATGATTATGAATGAAATGTGGTAAATCTGCATAGGTATTTCGATGTTTTGGTATTTCGGTATCTCTGGGTACGACGCATCTCTAGGGCCATTACGATTATATCATACCATAGATTTCGGGTGCGTGTGTCGATGATGTACGATCTGGCGATCTTTGGCGAGTGTGGAAACCGTCCAAATGCGGAAATCTCTCTCGGTCGCGCGCCGACCAAATCACCAAATAGAGAAAACCATATGCATCGCATCGGATCGCATCGGGGAGACGACCAAGTCAATGCCAGCTGAGAAATGTTGGAAAACCGGTCCATGACCTATCCACGGGGCCCAATTCCCAGACAGGGCCCAATTGAATGGCTCAACTTGTATCAATTAGTTTCAAGCTGATGACATGATATTCTACGATTACAAGTGGTAATTTGACTAGCCATAAAACGGCTAAATTTGTAGCGAGTTGCAAGTGGCAAACCATTATCAAGGTTTGAATGTTTTGACATTAAAATTTAAGCTTGGGCAAATAATATATGTATTTTGTTTGGGAGATTTGTCCCAAATCTTTCTTGATATTTTTGTTTCTAGAGTAAACAACAAGTTGAAAAATTTTACCGATCTTTTAATGATTAATTATCAAGATTGATTTGTCATTTAGTATTATTTATCTACTAATTAATTATACATTCTATAGATATTATAATAATTCAATATGTAACAAAATGTACTAGCTACAGGGCCGCTCACTCCACTTATATTATTAGATTTTACATTAAAATGTACTATAAACTTTTCTCAGAGATTTCTCCCGGGTTTTTTTTTTCATTTTTGGAACATTTTCATTAATTCAAAGAAGTTCCATACCTCATCTTCAATTTCCTAGAACTTTTCGATAACTTCAACATATCTAAACAAAATACTACAATCTTCGAAATGTTTTATAAACATAAATTTGTGTTTCACATTTAATTAAATATAAAATATTAAAGTTTTTATCGATATTTGGGCACTTTTAGATTTCAAGGAGATTATAATCTTTCTTTGAATTTCGCTCTTTATTGGATTCCGTTTTTATAAGAAATGAAGTTATTTTTTCAATTAAATTTAACAGCGAAAATTTCGAAAATTGATGGGAACTTCCCGTGAAAACTTGTTTTAAACTTCAACCAGAACTTGACGAAATTTTTCCTGATTTCCAAGAGGAATTTTCATCTTACAATTTCACCCAACCTGAAATCGATCAAATTTACACTGATTTCTAAGCGAAATACGTCTTTTATTATTTTTAATTTTGATCCATTTGGCATTTCAAAACTCCTGAAATTATTATACATTTTTGCGAATATTTGTTAAAATTTTTCTGATGAATTTTCAAGAGTTTTCCTCGGGTTTCCAGATGTTTTATAAATTAAAGCTGAACTTCAACTATATTTTGGCCAAATATGATTAGATTTACATGGGATTTACCTGTTCAAAATTTTCCCTTTGTTCCCTTTGGGCTTTGCTTTTGGTTTTGCATAATTGTTTATAAACATTTCTTTTGTCTTTGCATTAAATGGTTGTTCACTTGTTGCATAAGTCAGTCGTCAATGTGTCAATGCTTCAATAAGTTACGAACAAAACGAATTTTAACAAAAGAATTAATTGTTTTTTATCAAATCAAAATATTATAAACCAATAAAAATATGCAAATCCCAAACGAAATCAATGGGGAAATTGTTGCCAAAACAAAGGGATTTTGCAGCAACAAAATCAAATAAGTTAAATAAAGTAAATATAAGTGTTAACTAAATATTAGATTCAATTTCAGATGTGGATAATGATTATGATATGATATATCATATATCATATACTATATGTGTGTTACGAGTAATACAGTCATTTGACATAATTACAGACTGGAGACTCGAGACCCGAGAGTTATATAAGGAAATGATTCAACAAGAAATTGGTTTTCCTGACTTTGCCGAGACACGCGACAAAAGCCATTGCGCATGATGACAATCTGGAATCTGGAGGGGAAGTGGAATGCTGGTCATGGATCGGACCAGTCATCAGCCAAGTGAAGAGCGACAAAAACCCCCCACATTTGCACATATTTCACATATCTGCCTACGAGTACCTGACACACTCCCTGCAAATTTCTGCATACATCATCGTTGGAGTCGGCCCTGGCCTCAGCCTCAGCCTCCAGCTCCAGCTCCAGCTCCAGCTCCAACGTCGGCATTAGCCTCAGCCCTGGCCTCCGTCTCATTATTAGCCAAAGTCACCGCCTTTTAGCTTCCGTCTCACCCATCGTCTCAGCCTGCTAAACCCAGCCGCCTCCGTTTCCGTCTTAACCATCGTTCCCACCCGAACTCCTGCTCTAGCTCCAGCCCCAGCGTCAGCAGGGCCCTCCATTTCAGCCACCGCTTGAGCCTGCTCCATTTTAGTCTCATCCTCAGCTTTAGTCTACGTCCTCAGCCCAAGCTTCAACATCCATCTCAGTCTCAGTTGAAGTTTTAGTTTCCGTCGTCCTAACTCCAACTCCTCAATTCCAGCCCAAGCTCCAGACCTGGCTTCTTACTCAGTCTAAGCCTTAGTCCCAACCCTAGTTAGCTTTCATCTCTGTTCCAGCCTCAGCCTTAACCGACGTCCCAGCACTAGGTCCAACTCCAGCTCCAACGTCAGCCCTAACCTGAACTGGTCTCTATTTCAGCATCCATATTATCCCCAGCTCCAGCCTCAGCCCTTGCCCTCATTTCTACCCTAGCCCCAGCATTAGCCTCTATCTCAGCCTTCGTTTGAGATACCTTCTTAGAGTTTGTCTTGCAGCTCCAGCCTTCATCTCTCTCCCCTCCGCAGTTTTAGTTTCCGTCTCAGCCATCGTTTCATTACCAAGCCTAACTCCAGTATCAGCCCTGGCAGCAGCACTGGTCTCTATGTCAGCCCCTGATTGATGTTCCATCACAACTTCCTCCTCAGTCTTAGCTTCCGCCTCTCTATCTCCAGCTTCAGCCCTTGTTTTTGACTCTGTCCCTGCCCATCAATGGCCCCTACCTCGGCCTTCGTTTGGGATTCCTACTAAAAGCCCATTCCACCATCCCAGCCCCACCCGCCGCTTGAGCTTCAGTCTTAGACGTCGTCTTAACACCAGCCTAACTCCTACTCCAGCATCAGCCCTGGCCTCCATTTCTGCCCCAGTTTTAGCCTCTATCTTAAACCCAGTCCCAGTTTCAGTCCAAATCGTAACTCTATTCTCTATCTCAGGCTGTTTTGAGCTTCCTTCTTAGAGTCTGTCCCAGCTACAGCTTCAGCTTCAGTCCTGGCCTCTGGTTCAATCTCACTATCTCTTATCTTAGCGTTGGATTGTTCCTACATATTAGCTTCAACCTCAGTCTTAGCCCTATCGCAGCCTCCTTCTCAGCCGTCATCTCAGCGCCATGACCAACTCTCGATCCAATTTCAACGTCAGTTCTTCCTCAGTCTGACAATTGTCCTCTATCTTAACCTGCTTTTGATCCACCATCACAGCTCCGGTCTGAATTTTAGCTTCCGTCTCCGTCTCGACATCAAGCTCCGCTCCAGTCTCAGGTTCCCTTCGGAACCTTAGTTTTAGCACCCGTCTAAGTACGAACCCCAGTCATGGCCTATAAGATCTTTATACCTCACGCAGTTGCCGCAAATCTAGTGATAAAATGTCAATAGTTTTGAACTTGGCTAACTCCCAGTTTCATCTGGGGTTTAGGAAGAGTTTATTTTTTCTATTTTTTGTTTGTTTATACGCAACGATGCGTATTAAATAATTTATATAAAAATGCACACACAAAACTAAACAAATTTGAAATTTGAAATTTGAAATCTGAAATCTTTTGGCATGATATAATCACACTGCGACTGCGTCAGCGATGTCCGACGTTGACGCCAACGTCAGCGTCAACGTTGGCTGCGACGGCGACGGCGACGGCGACTGCGACTGGGCTGTTGGCTCAAAAGTCCGGGGCAAATTGGCTCAATCGACAAAGCATTCGAGTTGATTTCTGTTGCAACAACATGTAAACAGCAAACGGTAAACAGCTACAACAACAACAAAAACAACAATGAAAACAACACCAAAACAAAACGGGAATGAACTCTATAATAGATCAAGCCGAAGATGTTATACACTTTTCTATGCTTCTTTAGTTGCAGAACAAGTCATAGAGTGCTAGAGTTACTTTCTCATCTTCACTTGAACACTTGTTGTGTAATATTAAGGGAAGAGTATTCAAATTTAATGAAGTTCTTAAGCCGAGACTTCTAACTTCGACTAGACTAAGAAACCTCCTATATACCTCGTATGGTTTTTATGACTTGCAAGCTATAACTCGACAACTGAATGATTTGTTGGCATAAAGAGTGCTAGTTTCTATTTGTATTCGATTTCGACGTTGAAATTGACAAAGTTTTGACTTATTTCTATAATCTAAATATCTTGAAAATTAAAATGTTTAAAAGGAACTCTGAGATTTGTTTGTGCTTAACAAGTCGATAAGTGGAAACGAATGTTATGACTTAATTCAGTCTCTGACAAGCTGACAAGAATCCTATACAGGTCAAAAAGTACTTAATAACTCGAAGTCTTGATTGGTAAAATAGACTTTATATCTGAAACTAAAAACGCAAAGATGTATTCTTGTAGAATATTATATACTATAACATATGAAGAAACTCTATAACTCATTACCCATTACATAACTCAACTTAAACTTAACAAATCTTAAAGTTATATGGGGGAAAAAAAGTTCTTTCGAATATCGTATAAGAAAATCAATTTCCGGTCTCATCTACACTCAATGATTTGATGACTTGTTTCTATTGAACGAGTTATAGCGAGAAAAAAAATCGCCAAATAGAGAAATTTTCAACTGTCAATAGAACAGCTTGAAGGAAAAAATCAATTTTCAAACAAATCTCAGAGACATGATCAGATGAGTCAAAATTTTCCCTAGTTCTGGAATCATAAGATGTGTGTATAAATACATAAGCTTATATGGAATCTCTGTGTAAACAAAGTGTATGAATTTGATGACTTGAAATTTTATAGTCAAAGCTCTTATTGTCTATTAATTGGATTCTAATTTTTTCCAACGATCCCTTCGCTTACATTCAAAATACAAGCCCAATTCCAAAAGTATTATCCGCCTATAAGAAAAATAACACCCCATATAAACTCTGTCAAGTTCACTCCGATATTCATCATACCCCTTTCGATTAGGGTATTCCCAGCTCAGCATTGATAGCGGTGCCTCTGCGATCGATAATCGTATGCAAAAAGCCGGTCAACATTTTGGTTACACGCGTCCGGCGGGGTGGCCAAGGGGCAACTTTTCGGGTTTGTCTTGCGGCGCGCTTAGGGCCACGGGTGCCACGGGTGCCACGGAGGCGGGGGAAGCGGGTCGTTGGCTATGAAGATGCGCTAATGCCGTGTGTTATTGTTGCATATCTTTGGTTATTCAAACAAATGAAAAGAAAAGCACATTAAATACAGGGTGTCGACACTTTGAAGGCTGCAAACAATTCGCAGCTCAAAATTTAATTAGTGGGTTGTTTGAGGGGGCCTAATGATTCGGGATTGTAACGCTACTCTGCTTCTACCTTGAAGTATGACCATACATTTGTTCACTCATCTGGGCGTGGCTTCCTGACACCCTGGTCTGATTGTAGTCCTCTTAGGGCTCTACTTATCTCTGGTGATTGTTCCCATTGTAGAGTCCATTCTTCAACGAATCTTTTCTTTAGATTCTCTCTATTGACATCATATTTTCGACTATTCTGCCCGTCTTCTAAACTAACTTCTCACCATTCCCATTGGTTTTTCGTCTACTATATCACTTGATTGTCTTATAGGCCCATCCAGTCACGTCATCTTTGTTTTCATATATTACCTGAGCTTTACAAGGCTATCCTACTCCACAGTTTCTCTTGAAATTTCCTCTTCTTTTCATCTACCACATTTTGACCTTCCTTCGACAGATCGTTCCGCCTTCCGCCAATAAAATGATTTTAATAAACTGTTCAATGAAATTTGATAGATATATATGAATTGAAGGAAGGACCGGGACCCTAGATCACCTGCGGTGCATTTGTACAGCCCTCATAAAACGTAGAAATCTGGAAGCTACCACCATTCAATACCTTTAAAGATTTGATAAACTTTTTCACTCCTAACTAAAGTGCAAAAGGTTCTTATGAGAGACCCAAGACCCGAGAGCCAATCGTATTGAATATATCTTATAAGAATATTGGTTTCATTAATCTTCCAACAAAGCTCGCAATATACTTCCTAGACCTCGGCTTTGTGGATTCGAAAATTTCTTTTATTAATCACTACATCGTTCGCATTGCTTGATCGGTCCTATCATCTCTCCTATCATTGCTCCTATCGTTATTACAATCGTTTTTTTTTTATATTGTCTCTCTTATCGTCAGTCCTATCGTCTATTCTATCGTCAGTCTTATCGTCTGTCCTATCGTCTGTCCTATCGTCTGTCCTATCGTCAGTCTTATCCTCTGTCCTATCGTCTATCCCATCGTCTATCCTATCGTTCATCCTATCGTTTCTCCTATCGTTTCTCCTATCGTTTTTCCTATCGTCTGTCCAATCGTCTATCCTATCGTCTGTCCTATCATCTGTTTTATCGTCTGTCCTATCGTCTGTCCTATCGTCTATCCTACCGTCTATCCTATCGTTAATCCTATCGTTTCTCCTATCGTATGTTCTATTGTCTGTCCTATCGTCTGTCCTATCGTCTGTCCTATCGTCTGTCCTATCGTCTATCCTATCGTCTATACTATTGACTGTCCTATCGTTTGTGCTATCGTTTGTGCTATCGTCTGTCCTATCGTCTGTCGTATCGTCTGCCCTATCGTCTGTCCTATCGTCTATCCTATCGACTGTCCTATCGTTTGTGCTATCGTCTGTCCTATCGTCTGTCCTATCGTCTGTCCTATCCTCTGTCCTATCGTCTGCCCTATCGTCTTTCCCATATTTTTCTTATTGTCATTCCTATGGTCTATTCTATCATCTGACCTATTGTCCTACAAACAACCATATATCGATTAGCTATTAAGGTTAAATAACATACCATAAATGACACCCTGTAAAATATGAAATGTGAAATGCGGGGGGCCGTTGAAAACAGCAAGCATTGACGGGGGAGTGGAGGAAGAGCAATAGCTCCAAGCCGCATCGAAATCTATTTCGTTTCAGTTCGGGTTTGTTTTGGACAAAATTTTCAAGTGATTTGCGTCGCGTTGAAGAGCCGAAAACCCACGAAAAGCGCGCGTTTTTCAACTTGAATCTGCAACAAGCCAAAACTCATTTTAATTTCAATTTCAATTTCGATTTCAATATCAGATTCGTTTTCAATTTCGGCAACAATTCCCATGTCCAAGAAAAAACCGAAACGTAAATATTTCAAACCGCTTCCCAAGCGTTATGGCTGCGCTGCTGGCGTCGCTGTCGACGCTGACGTCGCTGTCGTCGCTGGCCGGCGGCCCTTTAACGGGAACTGAGCAGAGCAGAGCCGAGCAGCTGGGAGCTGGGAGATTGGGGAGTTTGGAGAGTTCGGAGAGCTTGGAGCTCGGACATAAAAGCTGTGCGTTGGCTCGAAAGTGGCATCATTCGTTGAACGGGAGCAGCTCGCAGCGCATCGAGCGGCAGCCAGAGAAAGAGAAAGCAACAAGTGCGAGAGAGAGCGAGAGATACTGAGCTTTAGCCACAATGAAGGTAAGTCGAAGCGCAACCATTGGATTATGCCACTCCCTGCTAACTTCCACCTACTCCCTGCACTCCCTGCGGACTATCCAGATCTTCGTCTGTTTATTGGCCACTTTGGGCGTCTGCAATGCCACCTTCTTGTCGTTCCTGGGCGGCGGAGGAGGCGGCGGCGGTGCTGGCAGTGGTAGCAAAGTCACCTACAATGTCATAGCCACACCACATGGTGGTGGTGGTGGTGGTGGCGGCGGCGGCGGTGGCGGTGGACATGGACATGCACATGGACATAGCTATGCACATGGTGGAGGCGGCGGCGGCGGTGGTGGCGGCTCACCACAGCTCATCAAGGTCATAGTGCAGCAAGGACAAGGACATGGACATGGTCATGGTCATGGACATGGCGGCGCTGCTGGCGGTGCACACAGCTATGGCCAGAGCTATGCCAGTGGACATCAACATAGCAGCCATGGTGCACAGGTCTACAAGGTTATTGAGCAGCCCGCAGCGGTGGCACCAGTGGCTCCCGTGGCCTACCATGCAGGTGGCCATGACAGCTATGCCTCCGGTCACTCCTATGCGGCTGGACACGGCTATGGCCACAGCAGCGGCGGCGGCGGAGGCGGCCACGATCAGCTGAATGCCATTTTGCCACAGATTATACAGTTGGTGCTGCAGGAGGATGCTCAGCATGGCTTTGGCGGACATGGCGGTGCCGGCGGCGGCGGCGGCTATGGTGATGTGGAAGCCATCAATGGTCAGCTGATCGATGCCTACGGCCACAAGGGCAAGGCCATCATCATGCGTGCGGATAAGGCGCAGGGCGCATACTTCCGCAGCGGACATGTGGTGCAACGCGGCACCCTGAAGGTGATGCGCGTCCAGGAGCAGCAGGCTGCAGCAGGCGGCGGCGGCGGCAGTGGCTGGGGAAAGTCGGGTGGCGGCAGCTCCGCTGGCTGGAGCAGCGGCGGTAGCGGCGCCTCGGCCGGCGTCTCAGCTGGCTGGAGCAGCGGCGGTGGCAGCGGCGCCAGTAGTTCCGGCGGCTGGAGCAGCGGTGGCAGCAGCTGGTAAAGCTGGACGTGCCACGCCCACAGCCACGGGCAGGTCCGCCCACTTGCCAATTAGTTAGACCAAATGAATTGTTTGTTTTTTTTTTCATCTTTTTTTTGCTAGTTTTAGGCTAATTCATCGCAGTCATTCGAGACGCATCTCCATTCCGAAGTTCGCTTCGTCATTGTTAAATTATTTCTTAATAAATTTAAACCCAGAAATACGAGAAAACACACAAAACCCCAACAACAGCAATTTGTTACATAATTATTATAATTATAATACGTAAACATAATAATCCCAGAGATGCGACCGACCGACCGACCACTTTCATCGATCGCCCTTGGCGACCGTCCGCAGAGGCGGTTGACCACTTGACTCCGTTCCTTTCCCGCTTTTTTGGGTTAAAAAACAAGATGATGATAGAAAAAAAACACTTTTACCATTTGCCAAAATTGTATTTCCCAGTGTGATGGAGATGGACACATCAATTGCGATAGAGATGGGTAGATTGGGCCACGCACAAGCCCCAAATGAGGTCACAATGAGGTCTGGCATCAAATCGACTCAAATCAAAGCAAATCACAGATAAGCTTTGGCACACGCAATGCGAGGGTTGCCTAATACGTTAATGATCTACAGAAATTCATTGAAAACATGTAAGAAGCTTTAGTATATACAGTGAAACCTCAATAACTTGGGAACGGGAGAACAAAAATAAATGAACTTCCCATTAGTGGACATCTTTTAATAATGGCCAAATTTCAGGCGACCGTCACTGTCCACTGTAGAGAGATTTCACTGTATTATATTTAAGCATTCTACATATCAGTATCAGAATAAAATTCTCAATGACTTCTTGAAAAACATGGAAGATATAGTTAAATCCGATTGCTGCAAGACAGCTTTATGATATGGTGAAGTCATATCTTAAAGAAACTCAACTTCATGTCATTCTGAAATCCAATAGCTTCAAAACATGGCAAATAAGGACAAAACCGACATTAAGGAGTATGATACCTATATGATACAGTGGTCTGATGCTTTTCAAACTTACCGGACCCATATATAGTAAAGAAAGTTAAGTGTTTATCAAATTTGAGTTTAATATCTTAATAACCACGGAAAATATGGGCAAATCCGTGACCATAAAAACCCTATCGGGTCAAAGCCTGAATGAATATTTTCCTTTATTTCTGCTCCTTTCACTGAAGAACTTTTTTTCAAGTCCTACGCCACAACCTAGTTTTTCTGGGATGGCCTATCGACATGAGCGGGACTCGAACTCGCACCTCTTGTTTGGGGGGTCAGTGCGCTATCAAAAAGGCATTAACTTCATGAACATTTACAACTAAAACTAAAAATTGAAGAATCACACGAAACGTCACAAAACAATCCGATTTATCACAACAAAACCGTCACAGAAAAACCCAAAAATAAATCATAATAAAAAGTGTCAAAAGCCTCCCTTGATGACAAAACAAATCAATTTACATAACGCCATTCGATTTCTTTTGATATTTGATCATCTTCGGATGTC